>JAEANM010000097.1:0-15075 GCA_017656035.1 Myanophis thanlyinensis | reverse complement strand
TATATATCACTTCCCCTATATATAGTGATATATATATCACTAATAGATCATACAGCTATAGTATGAAAAAAGAAGGGCCAGTGATGGTTCTGGATAATATGAAGATATAAAAAAAACAGGCAGCTAAAATAAGGCTCCTTTTGAAGTTGTTCATGAATGAAAACTGAACAGTGACATTCACTCCTCAAAATGGACCTCAAAAAGAACTATGATTAGTGCAGTCTCCTGGATTCATAGCTCCTAAGGGACTTACCTTATGCAACAGATATAAAGCCATTCTTAGATTGAGACACACTGCTCTATCAGTCATCCCTTACTCATTTCCAAGTCGGCCCACTGCAATATTTTTCATGTGGCATTGCTCTTAAGAAGTACTTGGAAGCTTCAGTTGATCCAGAATATAAAACCATCCATGGTTCTCAGTACACCAAGGTAACCCTACCGCTACATGAGCTTCATTGGCTCCTAATAAGTTTCTTGATACAATTCAGGTTCCGGTTATCACCTTTAAGGACCAACATGACATAGTGTCAGACTCCCTGTTGCTAGCGCCTTTGCCGGTCCCAGCAAATCGGGCAATAATAGATACATTTCAAGTACCTTCAATGAAGCAATGTCACTTGGCAAGACTGAGAAAGTAGGCATTCTTTGACTATAAAACAGTCTCCTTTATGAGATGTGGATGGCACGAACCAATTGCTCTTCCCTAAGTCATACCAAGATAATAATGGAACCCAATGTATGTGTGTTGCTATTGTCTGTGCAGAATGGTTGTGTAGTTGCACTAGTTGTGACCTTCCCTGCCACAGGAGGACCTAGCAACCGTAACTTATGCCTCATTACCATCAGGTGGAAAACTGCAACATGCTTTACATGGGGCTATTTAAAAAATACAAAGGGTCCATTCCAGCATGCAGTAGCCTATGTACATACTGATTCCTAGGACTTGGGGCATATAATACTGATTCTGTGGGAGCCCCAATAGATGCCAACTGGCTTCTGTTAAGGAATTACCACTATTACACAAGGTTAAAATTTGACTCAGAAAGGTTATAATTACTCTGCGTGCTGATTCCATCTGCACTACCACCTCTTCTGCAGAGGCAAAACTAGGAAACATTATGAAAATGTATACTAATGAGAATGGCCCTAGGAAGTTATTTGCTTGCTCACCAGTTTCTGCTCATACCACACCCTCACTCTCCCTTTAAAATACTTTAGCAATCCATGAGTCTTTCCATGTAGTGGAACATGTCTGACCTGTAAAGATATAGTGTACTGAAAAGCTAAAATATATCAAACCGTCAACCAGCTTACAACGCTGGTCATATATGTCTGTCTAAACAATTCTAGATGGCACTTCAGGGACAAATTCTCCTTTCCTACGACTTCTCCTTCCACTTCTGCTGCAAACACTATTTAGCTAATACCTGAACACATTCAAAACACATCCCCACTTAGAACTTTTATTACATTACTCTTCCTTAGTCCTTCTCATGTCAATTCTCTTCTCACCACCACTATTTATAGTGTCTGGATATTAACAGCTGAGAAAAAAAAAAGGTTTTTTCAAAAATGAGAGATCATCTGGGATCTAATCTATAATTTTAAAAAAGCAGAAGTAATTATGATGCATTATTAAAATGTTGCTTTTGGAAGACAAGAGGAAAAAATAACACTACCGAAAACTTCAATATGAATTCTTGATTCTGAAGCCTAGAGCACTTCAGGGAAGGCAGGGATGGGCTCTACTATAGCAACAACAGGTTACCCACAAGGAAGCTGAGTCAGAATTCCTCCTGGGGCTAACAAGAATGCAAAGCCAGTGAGAAAACTGCTCTGACAAGTTTGAAACACACATTTCATAAAAGTATTTTCTTCAGAAATCAGCAAATGCATTGCTTCCCCCCCTCCCCTGCAAAATATCCTCCCCATTCTACCCAGACTACATCTCTCATACAAAGTTGAGATGCATTCTCCATGTAAAGGCTTTCTGAAAATCAGTTTTTGACCTTGAATCCAGCTGGTGGAGCAGAGAATCTGGGAGGCATAAAGAAAGGCAGAGTAATCAGAGCTGGCCTGCAAACCTCTGAATATACACTATACACCAGCAAAGGTTTTGTTTTCATTTTTAGTATTTCTTTGTTGCCATTGTTTTCTATATTTTGGAAGTCCGGTTATTATAATTCTAAGGAAGGCATATAAAACCATCCAAGAGGGGAACCTAGAAAAAACTACAGTATTTTTCTCTGTATAAGATGCTCCAGTGTACAAGATGCTCCAGCATATAAAACACAATTAGCTTTTGGGGAAGAAAATAAAAAAAAATCTGCCTCTACTGACAATCAGCTGTTCCAGGCTACGGGAAATGTTGCGGCCTATCGCTGCCTCCATATGCCTGTTTTCAGGCCCTTTTTGGCCAGTTTTTAAGCCTTTTTTGGTCCATTTTTTGGCTTTTCGGACCAAAAAAAGGCTGAAAAAAAGGCTGAAAAATTTAGCATCTTAAATTATATCACAGAGTAGTATGAAATAATAAAATTAACCATCACTGCTCTTATTTTTAAATTTTCTTTCATATAAATAATCCCATGCTAGATATTTCTGTATGTGGCTAAATTCACAAATAAAAGATCATACTCAACCCAGCTTACAGGATAGTTGTTGTGGGGAAAATAGGAGGAGGAAACTGTATTAGGTATGTTTTCCACCTTGAGTCATTTTTTAAAATAATAAAAAGAGGACAAAAATAAATAATAAATAAAGTGCAGAGAAAATATAGACAGACTCTTCCATTATTAGTGAGATTGCATTTTCATGTTTCATTTGGCATTGTTTACTAACATTAAGCATATTTTTAAAACAAAAGATAAACTTCTTTGCTTATTTATAAAATTTTAAAAAATTGTTATCAATTACTTATTAAAAACACAATGTTCAAATGTGCCAGTTTATATTTGTATCTACAGAACTCCAGAATGCATTTTATCTTGAATCTCAAAATGGTTGGATATTGCTGCTTTTGTTTTGTGATAGATGGGATTAGATATCTGTTAAAGATATTAATATGAAAGCCAACTTCTACCTTCTGGTAGGAATTTACAACCTCATCCCATGTAAAATGAAAAAAAAAAAAGCCATCTAATTTCCTTTTGTTGCAATTCCCTTTTTATTACTACATGAGAGATTCTGAAGACATGAATTTACAAGATGAATTTAAAACATGAAGCATAAAGAATGTTTCAACCAAGAATACACTGATCATGAGGGATGCAGTACTAAGTAGCCCAGCAACCTACAAATGAGAGTCTCTAGCAAGCATATCTAGCAGAATATATCCTACACATTTTTTATTTAAAACAATTGTTTTGGGAGAATGAGAGCTGAAGCACTGAGCTACAATAAAAGAGACATATAACCCTTTCTTTGCCTATCCTATTTAAAAGTCCAAATCCCTGCCAAGACAGTCTGAACAAATAGCTACAATTTTATAGCCCGTCAAAGCTTGAATATTACTTGATTCTCATCCAAAAGGCAATCATGTTCTAAGAGGCTCCATTTTTTTTACATGTACAATAGGTCTGTTTCTAGTGAAAATTACTATAAACACTGGCACTATACACTGCACGTATACAACACGACTGACTGTCCCAAGTAAAATCTAAGGCAAACTAATCAATGTTACAATAATCCAAGTCTCGGCTTTGACCACAGATGTAAAAGAAGCTAAAGTTGAACAATTCCTTGTTTACCTGCAACAACCTTTTAACACAACACCAAAAAAAGAAGAGACATGTCATACAAATTATAGAAGGCGAAGGGGCTGAAGCTGGAAGAAAAATAGCATCTGGGATGATGGTAAGTGGTCTTTAATATATGAAATAAAACAGGAAGCAGACTAATAAAATTCTGCAAAAAAACCAAACCATTTCTTCCAACTAGATAAAAGATAGCTCTAAAGATGGTCATCAATGGACAACAATACCAGTATAGATTTAACTATAAACTCTACAAGCAAAAAGGCAGAAGTTCTATTCAGTCACCCCAACAGATCACAGGAGATACCAAATTTATAACTTAAACTGTAGAAAAACAAATAAAATCACTGGATCAACAATATTGTAGCAATATTCTATATGTATGATTAGAGAGATAATACCTTTAAAGGACTAGATTTGATATGTGAATAGCTAAGCTGAAATTTGTGCCATAATTAAAAACAAAGAAAAATATTTCAAAGTGCAAGAAGCAAAAGAAGACAAAATGACAAAGCCCACTGCAAATAAACACCTGGACCAACTAAATGTTGTATTCCAAAGATGAACAAGCTAATTTCTTCACATTAGTGGTCAGCTGGTGGAAAAGGAGGCAACATCATATGGTGAATCCTCTTTTATACAGGTTGGAAGAGATGTTTTACAGGTTGTATCTGAGATGTTGTAGAGCAGGGGTATCAAACTCGTGGCACATGGGCCAGATGCGTCATGAGCAGGCCACACCCATCTGCTCCGCGAAGGGAAAACACATCACGATATGCCATGTGACCGCAACATGATGCAACAAGTTTGACACCTGTGTTCTAGAGAAAGCATGTCCAACCTGTAGCCCACAGGCTGCATGTAGCCTTAGACAACTAGAAAGATAACAAACTTTTAATATTATGTTATTTATATACATTAACTATATTGCATATTTTATAGATAGTCCTGAACTTACAACCACAATTCTACGAGTGAATAAGCACAGTGTTGCCAAGTGAGAAATTCATTAAGTGAGTTTTATGATTTTTCTTACCCCATTTGTTAAGTGAATCACTGCAGTTGTTAAAATAGTAACATGATTGTTAAATGAATATAGTTTCCCCATTGATGTTGCTTGTCAGGTTACAAAAGATGGTCACATGACCCAGGATACTGCTACCATCATATATATTAACAGCTTTTAAGCATCTGAATGTAAATAATGTGACCATGGGGAGACTGCAATGCAGTGGTGGAATCCAACCGGTTCGGTGGGATGTTCGGTGGTACTGGTTCAGTGCATGTGCATGTGCACCAACCACACTACCGCGTGGCTGCTAAAACAATAATTTACACTCACCAGAGGCAGCCGAAGTGATTAGGAAGGCTGCAGACATGCACCAAACAGCTGATCTGTGCTGATTAAGGTGAGAGAAAAAAAAGCAGCAAGCTGTTATAGGAAAGGAAAGGGCAGAGCCAAGGCCAAATTCAAGTCACCGCCACCGGTTCAGGAGATCCGGTGCAACCAGGCTGCATTTCACCACTGCTGCAATGGTTATAAGTGTGAAAAACAGTAATTAGTCATTTTTAGTGCCTTTATAACTTTGAACGGTCACTAAATGAACTGTTATAAATCGAGAACTAGCGGTATATGCTGCCCAAGGCAATTCCTTTTAATCAATGTGGATCAGGCAAGCCAAAAGTTGGATACCTATGTTCTAGAGGCTCGTGTACTAAACTGGATGTTGAACTAGATCTCTTCTAATCCCATCTAATTCTATCACTCTAAGCATTAAGCAATTATATTTAAATAAATAATGCAAAGAAACAATGATGAAATTATGAGGACAAGATTACATAAATAAAAGAACACAAAAATGAGCATAATAAAAGACAAAGAATGCAATTTATTCAAGTAGGAAACTATAAAGACATGACGTGAATATACTGAATAAATGTACCCCAAATTATGATGCAGGCATGTCAAATTTTTCAACTTTCAATTTCTAAACGTTAGGGGTGCTCAAAAGTGGTGAGCTCCCATGCCTTGGGGATTGTAAAGATATTTTGGTTATTTTAATATAATTTATATGTGCTTGATAAATAACTATAATATCATAACTTTTTAACGTTTTGTTACTTTCATTTCACAAGTTCAGTTGTCTTTCTCTTTTTATTAAACGTTATTTTGTCTGAAAATGTTAATACTGCTGGCCTCGTTTTCTGTGAGTGTGATAACTTATCTGTAATGGCTTCTAAAAAAAGAACAAGACTGGATGGGAATATTCACTCATATGAGCAACCTAATTGGTACTGGCAGAGACATGTTACCATCTGAACTCCCAGTACTATGAGACATTCTTAGATATGGCCGTGTGTTAAGAGAACTAGTAGTTATGATGCTAGAAACTACCCAACAGCTGGTCTTGCAACAGAACATATATCCGAAAGTGCTTGAAAAGTGGGAACAAGTGAATAGTTTTTTGTGACCCTTGTTGTAAATTCCCAAGTGACAATCTTGAATAAGATCCAAGAGAGCTGGATCAAGCCAAAAGCATATCTCTTGGTAGAGGAAAGCTAGATGTCAAAGAGACTTTCACTGAAACTTAACAAACTGTTTGACATCTTCAACTGCAAGTGTCAAATTGTTCAGTGTGCTGAATTTGGCTGCCCTGCTGGTTGCAAAAAAGAAGCTCACATTAACCCCAAGGAGACGAAGATACCATTGAAGGAACTTGCTTTGGTTAAAGGTCAGAGAGACAAGATTGGTTCCTTTGAATCTCACCAGATTGATTTGCCAGATGTAACTGAGCAAAAATGACTAATCAAAAGGCAAAAGCAGCAAGACGATGAGACAAAGACTTGCTAAATATAAGTAGAGAAGTATTCCAGATATTTCGATATGAAGTAATTATCTCTGATAATGAAAATTATAGGAGAGATGACTGATGATAAAGATGAAGAATGTGATGAAGTTATGAAGAGGCCTTAGACCAAACACATATACCCTCCATCTCAAAAGAAAAGACAGAATACAACAGATTAGAAATAACAAATGTCACTATGCAGAGCAAAGATATGATGTTAGTCTATGGGCCACTGCTGCCATTACCACAACTGTCATCATGCTGGCTTGATCACCAAAGAAAAGAGACTTGTAATTGACCACAATAGTCAAGAGAGCCCAGCAAAAAATTATGAAATCCCTAGATCAAGAATTTGATGAGCTCTGTAAGAAAGGTGAAATAGAATGCATTTTCTTTGATGCCATATAGATGCAACTAAAGTTATGCTGAAAACAAACAATACAGACCAATAATTGTACCATCAGTACCATCCAAGAAGAACATTAGCAGTGAGAAGGGTGGAAGATACCTTTATTATTTGACTCCAGAGAGTCAAATAATTTGACTTCCTTCCACAGACAAGCTTTATGGGGATGCTGACTTCATTTTCCAGCAGGACTTGGCACCTGCCCATACTGCCAAAAGCACCAAAACCTGGTTCAATGACCATGGGATTACTGTGCTTGATTGGTCAGAATACTCGCCTGACCTGAATCCCATAGAGAATCTATGGGGCATTGCCAAGAGAAAGATGAAAGACATGAGACCGAACAGTGCAGAAGAGCTGAAGGCCGCTATTGAAGCATCCTGGTCTTCCATAACACCTCAGCAGTGCCACATGCTGATAGCTTCCATGCCATGCCACATTGAGGCAGTAATTGCTGAAAAATGGGCCCAAACCAAATACTGAGTACAGATGCATACTTATAATTTTCAGAGGTCCAATATTGTTCTATGTACAAACCTTGCTTTATTGATTGCATGTAATATTCTAATTTTCTGAGGCTGTGGATTTGGAGTTTTCATGAGCTGTACGCAATAATCATCTCAATTATGACAAATCGTGGCTTGAACTATCTTGCTTTGCATGTAATGAGTCTATCTCATATATTAGTTTCACCTTTTAAGTTGCATTACTGAAATAAATGAACTTTTGCACGATAGTCTAATTTTTCGAGTTTCACCTGTATGATTAGACATGGATTTACCATATCAAACTAAACTTTGTGCAACTACAAAAATAACAGCAGATTTGAATTTGTAATGTGGTGTAAAAACACATATTTTTAGAACACCTCACTGAAAATAATTGCAAAAATTAAATTTCATCCCATTATGATTGCCACATAAAGGTTTTATCACTGAACCAAAGCCAGACATTATAGAAAATGAACATAAATGAGCCCTATGAGACACTGCTAGTAACCAAGATACAGGAACTGAAGAAAAACCATCAGAACGGTTTAAAAATTCATAAAATGATGCAGTTACAAAACTACAGGTTTGAGGGAGAAACTACTGTTTTAGGGAAGGTCACGGAAAAAATCCCATTTACTATATATTCCATTTCCAAAAACGAGCAACACTAAAGAATGTTGAAACAACTGAACAACTGCATTTATTTCACATGTTGGAAAAATAATGCTCCAGATTTTGGAATCCAGATTTCAGTAATACATCGAATGAGGACTATCAGAGGTACAAAGGGGCAGGACAGGGGCATTGCTACATTGCTACCATCCAATGAATGATGGAAACAATCTGGGGATTCCAAAAAGACATCTATTTTTGCTTTATTTCTTGATTGAAAAGGTTTTGTGTAGTAGACCAAAGCACTTCAGAACATGAATATATCAGGTATCACATCTGCTAACTGAAAAGCAACAAAAAGGAGTACAGTGTCCAAAACTGGGAAAAGAATAAGTGGAAGTTCTCTTGTGGAAATTAAAAACTGCTGATTGGCATTTCAAAACCTAAAATTATGGCAGAAGGGAATGTCACCCCTGAGCAAACTGGCAGAGGGGAAACTAGGCTGAAAAATTCACAAAGTTGATGGCTATAGCAGTGAAATAAAGGGACATCTATTTCTTGGGGAAAGTGACACATCAGGAAAAAATATTAAACCACAGATACAACACACTGACAACAAAGGCAAATGTGTCTGTAACATGATTTTCTACGGTAATGACTATTTCTGGCTGGACTGACAAAAAGGCTAAACAAAGGTGTAATAAAGGACAAATCCTTCTCCTCTGCTCCATTCACTAATTTTACTCATGTCAGCCATCCAAGATTGACAGTGGATTTCCAAATATGGAATCACCCTATTCATCTAAATACATATAGAACATGTAGCACGCAAGACAGATAGACAATGCAAACATGCCCAGCCAAACAAAAGGAAACTCTCCCAAGCCACATCTCTAAAGGAAACTTTAGGGTAAAAGGGAGAGAACAGTAGACTAAAACTGCAAGAAGGTGCTAGAAGGAAATCTGATAGCAATGGGGCTTTACCATCTCCTCGAAAGCTTCAAAAATGCCTGACTGCAGACATTACTGACACCTACCATGTCTCCCCATAATAAAACCCAGTCTTATTTTCTTTTGGGCTACAAAACAAGCACTAGAGCTTATTTTTGGAGGATGACTTGTTTTTTTCCCTCATGTACTTTAAAAGTACATGGGAGGCCCACTTCTTCTGCTTGCTTGTGGTGAGGCAGGACACTGTGCAGTGCGTCAATGCCACCGCTGCGAGGTAGGGGAGTGGAGCTGCACCACGAACCCCACACTGGCTTAACTCATGGGCCCCACAGCTAGCCCATGCCATGCACCTGGCTCGCCTCACAGCCATAGCACTGGCACATTGCTCAGCTTCCTGCTCCATTGCAGCTGCATGAGCAAGAAGTGGGCTGGTGGCCATCTTTGCATGGACAGGTTTGCTGGAGCTGCTGCAGCAAGGCCGGTATCAGGTGTGGATGACCTGGCTGTGGAGGCTCTGAGATAAGCCGGTGTGGGGCGCATAAGACAGCTCCACCCTGCCTCACCTTGCAGCCACAGCACAAACAACCGGATGGAATGGGTGGGCGGGAGACCAGCTGCGCAAGCTCTTAAGTGGGGCTTATTTGGAGGGTAGGGCTTATTTTTTGGAAAACAGGTTAGTTCACCTCATGATTAGACTATTGCAATGTGTTCTACATGGGGGCTGCGCCTGAAGATCATCTAAAAGCTACAGATGGCTCAAAATGCAGCAGGTGCAAGTAATAATGGACACTTCTTGTGCTTATGTGTCACCATTGCTATGCAACCTACATTGGCTGCCAGTTGGCTTCCAGATTCAAAATACTGGTTGTTTTCTTTCATGGCATAAGATCTTGTTACCCAAGGCCACCTTCCTCCCATTATTTCTGCCTATATGCTGGCAGAGTGGGTGTGTTCCAGGTCCCCTCTATAAATATTGCCATCTAGTGAGATCAAGAAATCATGCCTTCTCTGTCACTGCTTCCACTCTCTGGAATAGTATCCCCCCAGAGATACAGATAGTGCCCTCTCTCCTGGCCTGGGGTGTGTACTTGTCTATGCCCTTAATAGACAAAACAAAACAGATTAATAATCAGGCTCAGATTACGCTATTTTAGATACGCTATGCAATGGCCTAGGAGAAGGCTCTACTGCTGGGAAAGGTGGAAGGAGCAAGGGGAATGACCAGCAGCAAGGTGGGTAGACTCAGTTATAAGAGTGATCAGGGCACCATTGGAAGAGCTGAAAGACCAAGTTAAAGAGAGATCATCAGAGAGAATGTCTAACCATGTGATCACAAAGAGTCAATGACCTGATGGCATGAAATTGATCAATCAATGTTCTTAATTGTTTAATATTCTCTTCTATTAAAATCAGACTGCCCATTGGAGCACCAATAATGAAGGTTAAGTATTCTGGATTACAAAGGGAAAAGTCCTGGAAAAGATCTTGAGGACTGGAAAAATTGAAGGTTGAAAAAAACTAATTAAATATTTTCCTAGATGATACAAGTACACATTTATAAGATCTTAATGAATCAAGTTACTGACAAAATGGCTAAATTGCATCTTTCAAATCATGAAGAGGTTGACGTTACTGAGGAAACTACAACAATGGTAAATCCATACATTTTTGTGAGATACTGTGAATACTAATGAACTTTGGTCCACTGTTAAGCAAACATGAACGACATAAAGACAAGTCATTAGTAGGTCATTAGCAAATCCCCATTCCCCTTTTGGATTTTATTCTTAAATAAATATAGGTGTGAATCTATTTTCATTTATAAGATTTACTTATAAGTCAGGAACAATACAAGAGAGTTATACAAATCAACAATATTACTAGTTTTACTGGTTAAACCTTATTCAATAAATCATGTTCTGTTTTTTTAAAAATGCATGCATAATCAGACTAATTATTTAATCCAAACTATTACACCCTTCAGCTAAGTTTATAAAAATATACTACATATTTTCCTAGCACAGAAAGGGGACAGAAAAATATGTGCATTCTACTTTTGTACCTAAGTTAGCAAACTCTATATAAACCAAATGGTGCACATGATCAGATCATGTGAAAAATCAAAGAAAAATCAGTAAACCAGAATTATCATCTAACCAGCTATCACAGACTGTAAGAAATATTTTAGCAAAACTCTGCATGCTTTATTAATCTCTTTTCTTTCTCCACTCCTGCTAACAGCAACTCCTTTGTGTACGCTTTTTGGATTGGGAACAGAACAGCTGTAAGTAGCCACACGTAGCTTGGGTTCACAAAACAGAGTGCTTTGGGATTAGCAAAGCTTGCTGTGTAACCATATGGTTAGGGACAATATTACTAGATAATTATGATTTACTTTACATGGGATTGTTGTAAAGAAATTTCAATTGGTGCAAAATCAGAAGCTCTTGTGCTTATGGGAAGCGTCATTATTGCCATACAACCTTAATGCTATGGGTGCTACATCGCTAGTAGGGTGTTTTCAAGTGATATTCAAGGAACTACAAGGTTCAGGACCTAGGTATTTACAAGAGGACCTTTCCCTAACACATTATGTTCCTCTTACCAGTCTGAGTGAGCAGAGAATGCCAGCTGAAGATCCCACCCCAATTAGGTCAAAAAAGTGGACACTGAAAAAAAAAAGCATTTATTGTTCCTTTCCATAGCCCGGAAAAAACCTGGCTGTTCCAGAAGCCTAGATTTACTATGTTGTCCACCCCAACTCTGATGGCTATGTTTATTGTTTATAATATGTAAATATAGTTAGCATTTGTTACCACAATGGTATCTTGCTACTGTTACTCCTTTATTCAATGCTTAGAATCTTTCCAGACAGAAGTAGTTTGTAATGTTACAAACGGTGGTGGAATTGAACCGGTTTTGCTACTGGTTTGGTGCGTGCGTGCTCTGCGCGCACACACGCAACTGCGCAGCTTCTAAAATGCATGTTTTTTCTTACCAGAGGCAGCCCAGGTGATTAGGAAGGCTGCGGAGGTGCACAAAACAGCTGTTCCATGTGATTCAGGTGAGTAAAAAAAAAAATAGGGGATATAGGATAGGACAGGGGTGGGCGCCAAGCTTTGCCACCACTGCCGGTTCGTTAGAACCAGTGCGATCAGGCTAAATAGCACCACTGGTTACAAATAAATAAATTAGTAATCTACAACTAAAACAGAACAGACTGAACAAGAACTATTAAATAAAGCTCTAGAGAAACGTGGGGGGAGGGGGAGAGGGAAATAGAACAGTGACACTAAAGTTAGCAACTTTATACTTCATGTAGTACACAGTTGATAGCATATGTGTAATACATCTTTAGTAATATTTTTAATGATACATGTGTTATGTAAACCAATGTCTGGCTTATAAAGTTGTAGTAAATGTTTCCATTTTGGTTTCTTCAATAAGAAATAACTTTTGCCTTAGAACAGTGGTGAGGAACTATGGCCCTTTTATGACTTGTGGACTTCAACTTCCAGAATTCCTGAGCCAGCCATGCTGGCTCAGGAATTCTGGGATTTGGAGTCCACAAATTATAAAGAGGCCACAGTTCCCCATTTCTGCCTTAGAGGAATCACAATCTTGCTTGCTGCCATTCGGCAAACTCAAATCAAGTCAGCTTCAGACTGAATTAAGTCTATAAATCATTTATACATCATTCTGCTATAATCAAGATCTAGTTACAAATAGCCCTAGTCTAGTGACCATAATTGATATTGCCAGCTTAGTCATTAAGTGAAGCAGTTGGTAAATGAAATGGCACTTGGACACATGATCTTACTTCAGGTTTCCTTTGCTTTAGAAACCTGGGAAGATCATGGATACAAGGCTGGTCATAAAATTGTTTTTCCATCACCATCGTATTTGCCAAAAGTTGCTGAATCAGGCAGTTGGTTAATGAGAACTACTGTATAGCTGATTAAAAACAGTTATGAAAAATAAGACACTCTTTTTTAATTCATGACATTTCTATTCGATGGCAGACATATTAAGAACATTCCCAGTCTCACCAACCAATAGGATTGCAAACTCATGCAGAAAGCCAATGTGCTTTCCTGTAGGTAATCTTGGTCCTTTCAGCATTCTCTGTCTGTAGTCAGCTTTGCAGTACAATCATCTTGAAAAGATACTAGTCTCAATTTTTCATAAACCTACTAGTTGAGGGGAGGGCTTTAATAAAAGGATGCAACTTTTATTAGGCTTTGTAGAAAGTTAGCACCCACACGTCTCCTAGAAGAATGAAATGTTTTAGGAAATATTAAAAAGGCAGATTATATTTGCCAAAGGGAGAAATGGAGAAACATATTTTAGAGTCAGAAAGCAACCCCCACTTTTCTTAACAACCCACAGTAGATGTCAGCACTTAACAGATAAAGAGCTTATTAAAAACTAGATAGCTCTATTCATAGGCAAAGCAAATACTGCAGGCAGAAATCCATTCAAGACAGGATATTTTGAAACTTCCCTTCAGCAAAGTCTGAACAAAGACAGAATGATAGGATTAGTCCTCGCTCAAAAGGTAACACAGGGCAAAGCCATTAAGCCACAATAGATTTGCCCAACACCCTTTCAGAGCAATTCAATCTTCAACCAAACCTGGGAGCTCAGACAAACAACTAGGATTTGTATTTTCTTTTTGCCTATAGAGCCAGCTATGACCCCTATATAACCCCTACATGTCTCTCTAGGAATCTGGCAACAGCCAATAGAATACACGTTTCTGCACAGGAACAGGAAGCTCAAGTACAAAACTCAAGAAGATATAAAACCCCACACTTTCAACTCCATTTTGGTCAGCTGCCCAGAATCAATGTGGTTCTGCTTCAATAAAGCATCTTTCCAAGAAGCCTCAATACTTCCAGTGTCTTTCTCCAGGGCTTGGAACGAAACCAGATGGATATTTTTTTCCCACAGCTTGATCTCTTATTGAATAAATATCATTATTCCTTGAGTATCTATTAAAAACCTAGGCTGACTGTATCTGAAAATCTGGATCAAGGATAATACAGACATTAATATCCAGACATTCAACCAAAATATTCAGGCATAGGCAGCATTAACAAAAGCACATGCACTAAATAGGATTTGCTCATCTGTGTAAATACCTGTATTTGCCTTCTTGCTTGGGTATTGTGTGTGCAATTAAACAAAAAAAAATCCATTCCTGCTCTAAAGATCTTAACAGCTTAGCATGTGACAAGCAGCAACATGTGACAAAAACAAATGGACAAAAGATCCAGTCAAAGCAACCGCAGTAATCTACTGGAAGAAAGTTGTATTTGGTTTCCATTCCCAGTACTGAGAAGAATTTAATATACGCGAATTACAGCATATATTTTAAAATATGTTTTATTACCTAGTTTCTGCTGCGTATAATGAAGTATCAACATTTTCTACAGCTGTATTTCAAAACAAATGACCATAAACACTCTCCACATTACATTTGAATAACGATCTGAAGCTATGTTACATAGAATTAAGTTAGGGGAACCTCTAAGTTCGCAAGACAGTTTTACTAATAACTGACATGAAAACTGTCTAAGATCTAAAGCAGGGGTAGGGAATCTATGGCTCGGGAGCCAGGTGTGGCTCTTTTGAGCATTTCATCTGGCTCGCAGAAAAATGGAATTTCATCAAATGGAAGTTGAGGGGAATGGGGAAAAAAAGGAGACCTTTCGCGACGCTTTTAGGACAGCTGCTCTTTTCCTTCCTCGTGTGGCCGGAAGAGCGCTGTTTGGGGTGGTGGTGTGGGTGGTTGAGAGGGCGGAAGCAGAAGCGCATGAGGGGGAGGAGGAGGGGAGAAAAACAAAGAAGAGGCGGCAGCGGAGGGGGCGCTGTGATGCGACGGAGGGATGGTGAGTGGCTCCTTGGCGTGCCTTCACACATCCACTCACCAGGTGGGGCTGCCGCCCAGGGAGGGGGCCTCAGAGACCCCTCTGCCCTCCTGAGCTGGAGCCTCGGCCCTCGGGAGA
>JAEANM010000096.1:31023-47905 GCA_017656035.1 Myanophis thanlyinensis | reverse complement strand
ACACGGAGCTACTCAGCGACCGGGTCTCCAGCCGGGGGGCGTCTACTCTGGTTCTGGAAGAATCAGACAGCACAACATTCATCGCACAAAACACCTCACACGTCTCACACACCCATACAGGTCTGCTCTGACTGCCAAGGGCTCCTCGGGGACAGGACGACATCTTCCACTGTTGTTAAATGAAACCGGCTTCCCCGTTGACTTTGCTTGTCAAGAGAGGGTCACATGACCCTGCGGCTGTCACAGACACGAGTCAGTTGCTAAGCATTTGAATTTCAATCAGGTGACAACGGGGATGCCGCAACGGTCATAAGTGTGAAAAACAGCCATAGGTCACTTTTTCAGTGACGTTGTGACTTTGAATGGTCAAACTACATGAACCGTCCATGTCTGAAGCACAGTGGTCAGTACATAGACGCAAAAATTAAGAAAAGAACGAAAGAGAAATCTCCAACCTAAGGTTAAAATGTGGAGGCTGGCCAAACTTTGTCCCAAGCTCCAGGAGGAGAAACGGATGGTTTCAGTTTAGGACAAAAGCTTTGAAAACAGTCAGGTTTGTCCTTTGTTGCTAGTTGAAAAAAAAAAAGATTTTTATCATTTCTCATCATTCATTTTCAATCTGCTTCAATCTGTCCAAATTATGTTTCAAAGAGCCCCACTGCTCCGTGCCAACACATTTAATTTAAGACATTTTAAAGGGATGAAGCAGCCACAAAAAGTGCCATCGTAGCCAATGGCCGAGAAACAGAGATGCACTTCAATATTTCAGTACCGACCCTAACAGTCACACAGGCCCAAAGTCTTCCTTGCAATAAGAGAACAGAAAGCCAGCGAGAACCAAGCTGTGCTGAAGCAGTTTTGGTCTCCGTTTACCCTATAAACAAAGCACATTTTTTTGTTCCTCCTGTTCCAAGTTCATCCATGACTTTCCTGGCCTACAAGAAGAGTCCCCCCACCCACCCACAAACACTTCAGCTGCCCTGAAGTGTTTATGACCACACTGTAACCAGGCAGCTGAAGGGAATTTCCACTCCATCCAAACCAGTGCTAGATCCTTTCCCCGCAGCGTGCTCTCTTCTCTTTTGGCAAAAGGCCGGATCTCCAGGACTGAGAGATGTGTGCACCAATCTTGGCACGCATCGTGGGGCTGCACTGCCGGATAAGTGCAGGGGAAGCTGCTGACCGGCAGAAAGTGCAGGGAGGTGTGTGATGGCACCAGAAGATCTGTGCTGGCAGCCACAGAAACTTCACACTACTCAAGACGTTGACATGGGCATCACAAACATTAAAGCAACAAAAGGGCCGCCCCTCTCACTACAAACCTGCCCAGGTAGCTGAGATCAACAAATGAGGCCCTTTTGAAATTGACCTGGCTAGCTCAGGTATGGCTACAGTGTGCGATACTATACTGGGAGCTCTCAGGTTCTGGAATGCTCTTTGTGGGAAGATGCTCTCTTCCATAAAAGGCTTTTAATTATTGATCTTCATGGTCTGGTTTCGGATATAATTTTTGTTTGTATTCTAGGTTTTGTTCCATTGTTGTAACCTCTGATGCTTACGGGAGCATAATGACGAGGTATAAGCTTGCAAAGTAATTATTGCTGTGCAAGTCTCAAAGCCTCTTGGCTCTCTTTTCTAGCTGCTTTCCCGATACAAATTACCGGAGACACTTATCTCAAAGGTTAACGAAAGTAAGATGACACCATGGCTTCCCTCTGGACTACAGCGGTAATTAATCGACTTCCAAGCCTGCCGAAGACTTTGATAGCAGGATGCAGGTATCCTGGGATAACCACATGTGACTATCGGCAGGATGACAGCAGGATGCCATAGTGGAACCACAAGGCTGAGGTTAATTCAGATTTCCCTTGTGGATAAAATGGCTGGAAGCATTCAAGTTTTCAAACACAACTAAGGCCTGCCAAACAGAACCTCTGCCTTCTACTGGGGAATAGCAGCTGGGGAATCCTGGGAGTTGAACTCCTCATGGCTTAAAGTTGCCAAGGTTGGAGATGTACTGATCTAGCATGCTTCCAACCTCCCCAGTTTTGCAAGTTCTTAAAAAATAAGGCAAGGCATTTATGTGCGAAGGAGGTCCTTTCTTGGCCTCTCCCCAACCCTTTGCCCATGGTTCAATGATTCGTATCTACAGAAAGGACCAAGAACTCTGCCCCCTTGTTAAATAAATGTTTCAAGAGGCAACACCTCAGAAGCAGGACGGAGGGCGCACGGACGAGTCAGCCATCAGTTGTGCTAACTCCAAGGTGGCATCAGAACCCAGCAAATGAGACAAACAGGAAAAAAATAAGCTTTCTCTTCAAAGGGATCCCACCACCACTCACTTCCGAAGGATGATCACGGCTCTCCTCTCCTTGATATCCTGGGGTCGAATGCAGTGTGTGATTTCGTCAGCTGCGTAACCACTGTGTGAAAGAAAAGGGATTTTAGAGCAATGGAATTTACCTTGGGGACTTTTCTTAGCCAGTCTGTGACCACGGCTGCTAAAGCCTCTTTCAAAGAAGGATGGCAGAAAAAATTATCTGGGGCTCCATAGCCCAAGGGGCTCCCCCATTTTCAATACTACTTATAGCCCGATATCATAGGTTGGTCAAAGACCGTAATAAAGACATTTGAGTTACATCCTGATCTTCCACTCTGATTCCTTTCTGACCAAAGGTCAGATAAGCAGCTACTCTAACCATGCTACAGAGGAGGAGACGGGAGACAAAAGAACGTAACAGCTCTCCTAGATGTATTGGGACTGCAGTACAAAAAAAAAACTCAGGTGGCTTTGAAATTCCTTGGCTGGCTGAATTTCCATCACGGCATCACCAAGACCAAGCCTGCCTTTACTAGATACAAGCCAGCATCAGATCTTTCTGTGAAAAAAATAACATTCTTCAGCTCTTGGGTCAGGTTTGACAAATTCAGGAATATTTTGCTATGCACAACCAGTATAACCCATTATCCGTGATCTAAATGACCGGCTCTCAGCAGCTCAAGAGGCCAAGACAGGTCACGTAGCAGAAGCTCACAGGTATTCTTTAGCCAGCTACCAAAATCTTAAGAAAATGCACTGAGATAAGATCATGTTTTGCAGAACCAACCCCAATTCTGAGGGGGAAAAAAGTTAACTCCAGTTCTTGCTTTGTAAGTTATCTGATCGGTACTAACTGGTACACACCACACAAAGCTATGTCTGGTACATCTAAACGCAAGAAAATACCAAGGCTAGGTGTCGCGGGATGTTTTTTAAGCAACACTAATGTGTGAAGTAAAAACATTATGAAACCATTGAGGCCGAACAGGTGAGCACAAATTTGAAAGACTGGGTAGATTAGAAGGCTGGGCGGGTAACAGTATCTCCAGAAGACAGAAAAGAAAATGTGGGAGTTATCTTCTTTCTTACAACCAGCTGTGGGCGGCAAGACACTTGGAAAAAAGGACCTCAGATTAACTCCTATGGGGAATGTTTGATTTGCAGCCTGATATCTTCTCCACGAGAGCCAGTCTGGGGTAGTGGTTAAGATATCAGGCCAGAAATCAGGGAGACCTGAGTTCCAGTCCCACCTTGGGCACGAAGCAGTGGAATGACTCCCAGGCCTAGAAAGGAGGCAGTGAAAACGCTTGCCAGGAAAGCTGCAGGAACTTGTCCAGGCAATTTCTAAGAATTGGACACAATTGAACGGAAAAAGAAAATATAAAAATATTCCCTATAAAGCCAGTGTGGTTAAGATTCTAGTTTTGTTACTAAGATCCACTGGAACCGTCATGGCTATTAATCCAACCTTGGCCTGCAGTGGAAACACATGTTGAATGCGTTGCCTTCCAATAGGAGTGATCTCAGCTATTCTAAGAGTGTCACCATATGCTGACGTTCTCAATAATAATTTCATCAGCTTCACTCCGCGTCCACAATCAAGCTTTCTCCAGAACCGGATAGAAACTGAATTGTTTTCATTTGTCTTTAATGCAAAAAAAATAAAATAAAAAATTATTGGCTACCTATTAAGAGAAAGAAAACATTCCAAGCTGGTTGATCAGTTGCAAAGGCAATGATGTGTCACTGTGGAACCCTTGTCCTTTCCTACCGCAAACAATACGAATGCAGGAATAAACTAGCAACTATAAATATTAGAAAGTGCAGCTGAGAAGTCGCATGTGGAAGAACCAGGGGGATGGATGGGTTTGGAGAAGCGGTGGTGTGCTGAACATTAGAAGGTAGGGTGACCCAAGGGAAATCAATACTCCAACGAGAAGTTATGTGAAAAGAATACAGGCCGCATCTCGTAGTTTCTGCCAAATGTCACCTTGCCAGGTGGCCTCTGAGCAAAAAGCCGCATTAAGAACCTGTCCCTGCCCACCTGCCCTCCTCTCTACAGCTCCTAAAGACAGATGTACTCAGAAGTTGCTACTTCTTTGGCTCACCAGCTAAATTGGAAGACTCTTCTGTTAGTTTCAAGAAAACCTGAAAGAAACGGAAACTGTCCACCCGCTTCTGAGCCAGCAAAACTTTCAACTTCAAAGACAGGAAAAGGCCTTTAAGTTAAGGCATGAGAACGCTGCAGCTACTTACTGCCTGCAGACTGAAGTATAAACTCCTTGTTTAAAGGGCATTTTTAGTGGCGAGATGTCTGCCCCTTACCTTGGAAACCAACCTGCCAGGAAATAAATGTCAAGGCTCTGCACAGGTGCCCTTGGCCCTATTGTACCTGTGCAAGGTTTCTGCTCCTAGGGAAAAAAAAAAACCCACTGGTTGCCTTGGGAAACTGGCAGGAGAAGCGGAGGTTATCTCAGAGAAGTCAAGCAGCTCTCCCTGTGCAGGTGGCTTTGTAAACCTGCCCAACGAAGGCTCCCCCAGTTTGGTTAGAGCCCCCTTTTTTCTCCCAATTCGGGCAATCCGAAACACAGGTGAGCTTTGAAGTGGTGCAAAAAGCAGCACCCATCGACTTCTTATAAACAAGGTCCAGCTTGACACAGGAAGCAGAGAGCCACGGTGACCCCAGGCCAAAATGAACAACGAAAAGGTCCAAATCTGCCATCCTGAAGAAGCAATTTCTAGACACGATTGCAAAAGCCGTGAAAATGACACCTGCTCAGCTACCTGTGCTAAGAAGAATGCTCTCCTGGGCCACCTGTACTGACATTTTTGGGGGGTGAATAAACAGGCGGATTAGAAGCCCCCTCCTAGAAAGCAGGTCAACTGCCAACTACACAAGAATGTGTTTTGCTACATGTATAAATAAGCCATCTAAGTATCCACACCTATCACCCAGCCTAAAACTCCTTTGCTACCAAAACACCTCGGATTTTTTACAGGTTGTTTTTCTAGGTGGCTGCTCGGCCTCTTCCTGACCGTCGAGGCTTCCTTGTCTCCCTGGTTAATACGTGCGAGGAGGCGCCCTGGAAATAACACTTAACGAGTTTTGGCTTCTCTTTATTGTCGATGCACCTGGGCTGTTGTGTAAGACCCTGCTTGTGCTACGTCCTCCCGGGCCGTGTGGAGATCAGTTACTGAGGCAAGCAGTGGGATCACCTTACCCCTCAACGGAGCCCTACCAAGTGTGAGAAACTTCTACACTCCTTGTACACTCCTCAGACCCCCCAAAAGATCAGCTGCCCTCCATTCGCCATAGCAACGCTGAATCACCAGGGAGGAGGGAGGCTTGACTCATTCTGGCAGAAAACGGGTTCCGGCTCACAAGCCTATAAATACAGTTTGTCACGAGTTTGTCCTGACCCTGCACTTCGTACTCGTTCACACTCAGGGCTTGTGAAGCAGCAGCAGCAGCAGCAGCATCTTCACGAGGTGCTAATTGTCACAGGCAATACTATCTCTTTATTATCCAGGATCACCTCCTCCATCCTCCGTTTAACAGGAAAAAAAAAAAGAGCTAGAAAGCAGTGGGATGTACAAGGAAAAGAAAAAAAGAAGAGCCAAGGACTGCAAGTTCCATCCAGCTGCAGCTTTACAGCAGAAACTGCTCTGGGTACGTAGGATGGCTGAATGGTTATTCCCTCCACCCTCCAGGAAAAAAAAAAGTTATGTTTTAGAGAATTCAAACTTTATGGGTCACATGCACATTCATACATGGTACAATATGCAGTGAGATGCTTATGCAACCATTCACGACCACAGGTAAGTTAGGGCAGAATG
Source organism: Myanophis thanlyinensis (assembly GCA_017656035.1). Classification (NCBI taxonomy): domain Eukaryota; kingdom Metazoa; phylum Chordata; class Lepidosauria; order Squamata; family Homalopsidae; genus Myanophis; species Myanophis thanlyinensis. The sequence goes on along the minus strand of JAEANM010000096.1, from coordinate 41,748 downwards.
GGAGGGTAGGAAATAGGTTGGGAATAAGTTGAAGAAAGGAGGTAGTTGGGAAGAAAGGAGGTAATTGGGAAGGTGGTTAACTAAGAGCTGCTGCAAAATCCACCTGACGGGAAAGGCCCTCGATGATGAGCATGGTAGGTAAGCCCTCCTCACCCCGCCCTCCCTAAGGGGGGGGGGCAAAGCCAGAGGTTACTAACTGCTGGCTCAGAACAGATCTGTAGGCCTGGCAACGCCAGCCTTGATTTGCTCCGTTGCCTGACTCTGCATGGCAGAGGTTGTGCTTAAAAATGCTGCCGTAGGGAACTGTTCACACTCATGCTGTTCTCCAATTCGCATTCTGGACGCAAACAAACCATTAGGCTGGCATTCCAGTGGAAGGTGCACCCTGGCAGTCAAAACATTCCCAGCGGACGTGCAAACCCACACAAGCCTTTTGCAGAGGGGGCGCGAAGTAGGCAGGGTCAAAGGTCCCTTCTTCTGCCTTCACCCCTGATGTCTCCAGTATGAACTTCCGGGGTTTTCTCTCCCCCCACTCCCCCGCTGCTCTTTCTTCCAATGTGGAAGCCATGAACTATTCTTATTCTGGGCACTTTCTGCTCTGCGCTTATCTTAAGATGGACTACTTTCTACTGTTATGGCGCCTATGCTGCTCACGTCAAGCTTCCTTCGTCCTCTACGGTTCTCAAAGACTGCCTGCTCTCTGGGGAGTCACCCCACACCAAGTTTGGGACTCAGATGTGCTGCCAGCTGCAATCTAAATCGCGCACTTAGTTCACCTCATCAACGGGGTTCCGCTCTTATCTTACACCAAATCTGGGACTGTGCTGTGAAACGACTTCTCTGTGCCCAGCAGCATATTAGCGAGAGGGCTAAAACCAAATATGGATGCTTGTTCGTCGCTATAGACCTTGTGAACGAAGCCTCGCTTAGAAGACTCTGAAAGTTCCCAGAAGACAGCTTGAAAATCAGCCTCTCAATGAACGAGAAGTGCTTACACCCAGGCAGACTGAACCAACAAAATCCCTTGGAATCTCTAACTCAACATTTATTCCAATATTTGAAGGGCTGCCACAAAGAGGAGGGGGTCAAATTATTCTCCAAAGCACCAAAGGGCAGGACAAGAAACAATGGATGGAAACTAATCAAGGAGAGAAGCCACCTGGAATTAAGGAGGAATTTCCTAATGGTGAGGACAATTAACCAGAGGAACAGCTTGCCACCAGACATCGTGGGTGCTTCATCACTGGAGGTTTTAAGAACAGACTGGGCAGGCACTTGTCTGAAATACTTGTCTGAAATGGAGTGTAGGGTCTCCTGCCAGAGCAGAGGGGTGAACTAGAAGACCTCCAAGGTCCCTTCCAGCTCTATTCTATTCTAATATGGCGGTCAAACATTCCCTCTTTCAGAATCAACAATGGCTCACCTAGAGATGAAAAGGGCTCAGATGACCTCGAGCGAACCAAGTCACTGGGCAGGCAGGTGAGGCAGAGTCCAAGCTCAGGGGAGGGAGCCTCCTGGGCGGCATTTCCTTACCTGAGTACAGTGACGCTCCCCCTTCGCACGGGCAGGAAGAAGACTGGCTCGGAGACCCTGATGGGCTTGAACTGGAACTTGCATCCGAAGCAGAGTGCCGAGTCACTGAAGAAAGACACCGACACAATCGGCCTCTCAAAGATGTGGATGGGATCCACGTGGGAGACGATGCAGCCTCCCGGCTGGTAGTCGTTGATCACTGCGCTGTTCACAAAGCCCTCGGGGATGACCCGGTGTTCCACCAGTTTGCAGATGACCAGGTCGTGAACCCACTCAGGAATGGTGTCCACTTCCCCCCGCCGGTACAGTCGCTCCTGGCCAGGGCCTCGCCTTTGCAGCTGAGACCCATAGGTGTAGCCCTCCCCAAAGAAGTACTTGTTCCGGAGTGGGGCCCTGTCCACAGTGTGCTCTTTATAGAGACCCTTCTCAGCCCGGGAGACCACCTCATCGATGCGCGCTTCAATCTTGACACATTCCTCGGGGCTGAACAAGCGCAGCTGACGGATGCCGCTTTTGACCTTCTGGGCCTCCTCTTCCTCCTCCCGTGGGGGATCTTCGGAGTCGGTGGGCTCGGAGTCGGAATCGTGGTGGTGCTTGCGCTTGCGTTCGGGGGCTCCCCCCCCAGCTCCGTAGGGGGACTCGGCAGGATCCCGCCTGCTCTTGCCGCCGCTGCTCTTGTAGCCGTCCCGGTAAGGCATCATCGATTTGAGCTTCTCTCGTAGGTCCGTGTATCCACTCCCAGCCATGGCCAGTCCCCTGGTCACCGCTGCCCTCTCGGCTAAATTCCCTGAGGTGCGGTTGGAAGGGCTGGTGAGCGGGATTGGCCTGCTAACGTTCACGGCATGGTCCAGCGTTGTAGAACGAGTCCCGGGAGGAAAGAAAGCAAAAGGCCTACAGCTTGCCCCCACCCCCACCCCGGTCAAGGGCCCTTCTGAACGAGGACACCCCCTCCCCCTTCCAAGAGTTTCCCCTTGCCACCCACCCCTGGAAACAGGGACAAGGGGACCCCGAGTCTTGCGAGAAAGCTACGTATTCAGTTTCAGCCCAAGGCCTGGTAGGAGACGGGCGCCGAGCCCAGCATTTCCACCTGCAGCCACCAATATGATCCTCCAACGTGTGTGCCAAGACCTTGGAGATCTCACCTGCAGGGAGAAACAAGTTACAGGAGACGGTCAGGAGGCTGAGAAAAAGTCCCCCCTCCCGGGAGCCCATCCTGCCAGCCTTTCCCCTGGCAAGGGGGCCAAGGAACCTCCCCCCTTGGGGATAAAAGCCAGGGAGGGCAAAGACCCCCCATCCTCTGCTTCAGCGGTTCTTCCCTTTCCTTACTGACCCAGGGGAGCCAAGGGGTCTTCCCCTGCCCCCTCCCCCCAAAAGACACCTCTTAGGCCCCTCTTTTCTCCTTCCCCATCTGGCTCCTCAGCAGGAAGTGGCCCCATTGACACCAGCTGGGAAAGCGCAGCATCCCCACCGGCCACGTGGGGGAGGAAAGTGACTCATGTCTGATGGGGAGGGGGCAGCTCCTTCCGCCCCCCCAGCCCCCCATCTCTGCCCACGAAAGAGGAGGGGGGGCAGCTCTTCCTCTGCGGATCCTTCCACATCCTCCGCCCCCCTTCCGATTCTGCCTTCTGCTGCTTATCAGCCCCCCAAAAAGGAGAGGAGGGGGCTGCGGTGCCCTCGCCAGTCCGGCCAGGTGGGGACAATCCTCATGGGAGAAGACACCCCCCCCGACCCCCTTCCTCCGCCTGTCACGTGGTCAGGAGGGGGATGCGGGGGGGCTGGGTCAATGAGGGGACAGGCCCCTCCGAGGAACCCCCAGGCGGAGGGGGGAGGGCGGGGAGGGCGCCGGGGCCTTGTCCGGCCGCACTCACCGCGCTCCGGCCGGCTCGCCCGCCCTCACCACGCGCCGCCCGAGTCCGGCTCCCGCCGCAGCGCCGGCCCGGCTCCCTTCATGGCGGCGCAGGCGCGGCGAAGGAGGGGACGAGGCTGCCGCCGCTGCTCCCGCTGCCCGGACGGCTCGCTACGTCACCCGCGGCCGGCCCGACATTATAAATAACTTCAGGGCATCCTCCTCCTCCTCCTTCTCCTCAGAGCGCAAGCCGCGCCTCCCGCGCAGGCGCAGCCGCCGGCGCGCCTCACTACGCAGGCGCGGACATAGCCCCGCCTCCGGCCGCGCTACGAAAGGAAGCGGGCTCTTGCCTGGGGGGAGACTCTGCGCATGCGGCGCTTGCCACCAACGAGTGGAGTGGGTAGAGCGGCACGCGGGAGGAGGGATTTGTTTCAGAGTAGGAATGCTCCTGCAGAATGATCCGGGTGGGAGGGGAGAGGCAGGTTCTTTTGGAAGAAAACGCGAATCGGGAAGGTCGTTTCCCGATGGTTTCCAAAACGCCCTTCCTCCGTGGTTGTTACGCAACGGGTATTTCCCTAAGGCGGCCGGAAATCAAAGCGGCCTGTAAAATGCGTGCGTGAAAAGGTGGCTGGAGGGGTCCCGTTACGCATGCTCAGCCGGGGAACAGCGCAGGCGCACAAAGCATGCATCTTCTCTCCCGTCGGTGTGAAGACGCTTAACGTGTCTACGCTGGGAGACTGAGGTAAATGTAGGCGCGTGGCCATCTTGGTGCCGATTGGCTACGCTTTTCCCTGCCAGGCGGGGCTACTTGAGAAGGCTACTCGCTGATTGGCCAAAGTGAAATCCGCGCGCGGAGAACTGGCCAAAGTGACTGCAAGAGGAAAAGTTGGTGCCGCGTTGGACCGCCTCCCATGATGCTTTGCGCAGGAGGCTTTGGCCAAGCGCGAAGCATTATGGGGGATTCTTCCAGCCAGGAATCCAGACCCATCCTCCACAGCCAGCATGGTTGCAGCCTTGGAAAGTAAATAAGATTTAATTTAAGAAGCCTCCCTCCCTTGGCAATGAGAACATCCTGGCTGTGCACACCGAGCAAGCTGAGAAGCACCATTGAAGGGTTGCTGCCACAAGATGGCTGCCAAAGCGCCGCCATCTGAGCCCCGTTGGCTGTTCTGCGGAGCAAAGATATCCATGGACGGGAGACCACTAGGAAATCCCAACAGCACTGGGGCCTGTTCAAAAGCAGAAGATGGAAATGGGAAACTCCAGAGCCATCGCGGGGTCTGTGTGGCCCTGCTCCAACTTGGGGGGGGGGGGAACCAAGCTTGGAGTAAAAATGAGGCACAAAAGAGCCACTCCAGACTTCGCTCTTCTGGCTGCTGAAGAATGCTGCAACCCCTCTTAAAACATGCCGGTTGGCAGGTTCCCAAACCACAATCACGTGATCGCAGGGAACGCCCACGTCACTTTTTCAGTGCTGTCATACTTTTGAACGGTCATTATACAAGCGGTCATAAGCTGAAGACCACCTGTGCCTTTCTTCTGATGTCATGTTTCCAAAGCCGCTATTTTATACAACTGCCATATCTTGCCTTAATATGAAACAGAATGTCGTTTCTAAAGAGGGATCGGCTGCTTTTATTAATAAATACAGTTTGGACAGACATACCATGGAACAGGAGGAGAATAATTATTTAAAAAAACAATTCTAAAAACTTTTTAATACATATACGTAGTCTGGATACAAACAGTAGATGATGAATCATATTTTGCGCAGACGTTTCTATATAACATCTGGCCATCAGCTGTTGGAGACAGAATATTGAGCCAAGTAAAAACTTGGCCTGCTAATGCAAAATAATTTCTCGCTTTGGCCATAACCACCAATTTACACCCAAAGGAGAATGTGTTGTCTGGCCGACATTTTGCTGGCCAAGTCAATTGGTTAATATAGAATAAGTCTGTATGAAACATCAGAAGATGCTTCTAGTCCACATGGAAAAAAATACAAGAAGCTGCTGAGAGTCCTTTGGAATTGCTGCTAAGTTGGGTGATCCCTGTTCCAATAAATACGGCATCTGAAGGGAGCTGGAAAAACCAGCAGCATCTATTATATCACACAAACCAGCAGGATGGGATGCCCTGAAGTCACTTTGCTCACATTCCCACCCCTAAATCTGGGTACAACAACGGGATGTTGTTGAACCCTGAAGGATGAGCTGTTTACAGCTCAGATATATCTTCCAATAATGGTGCCAGGATCTCCTCTGGAATCTGGAAGAGAGAAAGAGACGCAGAGCAGCAGATCCAGTCACAACAAAGTAATCTCGCTCGGGGGCAATGTCAGCTGCTTTTCACGTGCATGCAGCAAGCTCTCCATGTGGGTGGCAATGACACGACATAGTTCCAGGCCCTGCAGGGAAAAAGAGGATACAATAGGAGTCAGGACACAGCAATAGCACTTAGACTTATATACCACTTTATAGTGCTTTCCAGCCCTCTCTTAAGCAATTTACAGAATCAGCATACTGCTCCCAACAATCTGAGTCCGCATTTTACCCACCTCGGAAGGATGGAAGGCTGAATCAACCTTGAGCTTGGTGGCATTTGAACCAGCAGTCAGCAGAAGAACTGCACTACTGCACTCTAATCACTGTGCAACCAAAGCTCTGAGACATGTCCCTCAAAGGTTTATTCAGAGCATTCAAAGCTGCCATGCTGGATCAACCTATTCAAAACTCACTCAAGAGTTCCAGCACTTCTAATGTTATCCCATCCTAAGCTCATGGATCAACACCCATCTGTCCTACCCATCTGATTGGGGGGTGGGGAGTTCAATACAGAAAAACAAAGTGAAGCATCTGTAACACTTCAAAGGTTGCACCCCAATATCTTATCAGTATTATTATGAGGAAAACACCTACCATCTGAAGGTTAAGCTTCACAAAGCCAAGGGAAGGAGACAGGGAAGGAGACAGAAAGAGACAGAAAAAGAAAGGAGGAAAACAAGTTAAGCTTATTTCACCGATTGTCAACATATTTCCAACAAAATACGTCTTAACATATTATGAAGCCAATATTCTGAAAAGACTGGCCAAACTTGCTGTACATATTCTTAACAATCAGACAGTCTAAATTTTGAAAAAAGAAAACAAGAATTCTGGCTGCACAATCAAACTAAATCTGGAGACTGGTTTAAATAATGGTTTGCATCTTTCCCATTTTATTTTTTTATTTAGTTATGTAGAATAAATAAATAAATCTTCATTTTGCTTGTCTTATAGACTTTTGTGCTTGGCTTAAAATTTGACAACTGCTTTGTGTGAGAAAGAGCACCCAAAGTTTTCACTACACATTTATGGGGCTGTGCACAAAAGCCAGCTTAAGAAAACCCTCTCCAGTTTCTCCAACAATTTTCCTGAGAAGCAATTCCTTAACTTTTTTTTAAAAGAAAAATCCAATCATTTGAATGACAGCCTCAAATCTATAAACCTTGACCAGATCCCACTGTGGAGAAATTGTGGGGATCTCCTGGGACCTACATTTCTCCTGCTATACCTGCTTAAGCTGCAGCTGTGTGATCCTGTGAGACATCAGGTCTCCCAGCATAATCTCCACGTAGGGGTAGCTGGATCCGGCCAAGGGTCGCTGGGTCCGAGTAGAGTGGATCTCCTTCAGAGAGAAAGTCACAATGGGTTCCTAGAAGAGCGGAGGAGAAAATGTTTAGAAAAAGAGCAGCAACCTAAACCACCAGGTCATTTCTGTCTCCCCAGAGCCTCCCTGACCTCTGTGGCTAAGAACCAGAGAAGCCCAGCCCGAGCTGGTTTTTGATCCCACACATCTTGCATGAAGTCAAGAAAGTTCCTGCAGAGATTCTCCCATAAAACAGCTCTTTGGAATCTCCAAACTACCTGGTTGATCCTGGAGGACACCTCCTCTTTCTATCTTTCTTCCTTTTTGATACATTGTTTGAATGTGTCTGGGGATCCGCGCTTGTCTATCTGCACATTCTAAAGTACTCATGATCAATTTTGTTCCCAGCTTGTTCTGATGCTGCAGATGAGATCCTCTATATTTTGAGGTAGAGAACTCATTGTTTTTTAATTATCTTGTAGGATCATCTGTTGGTAAACCACTTGCAGGGTTTCCTCCAAGGAATGGCATGAAGTCCAACCTTCCTTTCCTTAGCAGAAAACAAGCAAGTGATCTCTTCCTTGAGAGGTCAAAGGAGGAAAGACCTACGTGAGTTTCCTTGTGGAGAAAATTCAGCCCGTTTTGGTTCACGGCCAGGATACAGGGCGAAATGATGGTGTTGTTGCTGCAACTCTGGATGTAGAAGAACGAAGAGCCAAACATGGGGAAGGCGCTCAGGAGCCCTGCAATGGATGGAGGCCAATCATCAGCTCAAAGAAGGGGATCTGCAGCAGGAGGTCCACAAAGAACAAAAACAGGACCCACATGGAAGGTGGTTATGGAGAGTTTTTCCTTGCAAACTTGGGGAAATCACAACCTTCAGTGGTGTGAGGGTTACTCATTTTGAAGAAATTAAAAGTACTAGAGGATTGCATCCCTTAAATCAGGAATGTCCAACCTTGGCCACTCAAAGACTTGTGGACTTGATGACTGGAGAATTCTGGGAGTTGAAATCCAGAAGTCTTCAAATGGCCAAAATTAGTTATCCCCATCCCTAAATCATGAATAATACATCAAGAATGTTTTACTGAGTGAACATCACACTCAAGCTCTTGATGCTCATTGCAGGAGATAATTATTTATTCCATAAGTCATCTCCCCCTTTCTGGTCCCTTGGAAAGACAAGGAGAAGACCTTACCTAAGAATTGGGCCCGAGCTTGGTGGGCGCTCAAAGCTTGTGCTTGATGCATGAAGGGGGCCACCATGTCTAGCCATGTCTGAGCCTTCTGCAGATGGTAGAACTGGGGTGGGATGTAATCCTGAATTTCCCTTCTTGGAGGAGAGGAGAAGCAGAAGGACTAGGTGAGAAGTCACAGACAGCTGAGGAAACATGGGCAGGAGGAGCTAAAGGGAAGTTCTCCTCCAAGCCAAGGAGACAGAATGACAGTCCCAAGGGTGGTGCTACAGCCTCACACCCAGAAGCTGGTGACCATCCCACTTGGCCTTGACTCCTAGGAGTCAACCTCCCTCTTGCCTGTGGCATTAGCCTTGTCCAAATACCACCATAATTCGAAGGCACCTACAAGGTTGTCTGACCCTTCACCCAGAGCTGCAGAGCAGCCAATTTGGAGATTTGCTGGAACTGTTGATTGCTTGGCTTTGCAGAAAACGAGATGTTGAAGAGACCTTTCAGGTAGTCAGGTAGTACCTGGGAGAGAGACACCAATGACATCACAGCAGCCAGGAAGTAGCCGTAACCCAACCTGAGACCCTCCAGATGACTTTGATGGGGGTGACAGAAGATGACGTGCAACCCACTTGAAAAAGATTCAGCTTGCAAGAGGTTATGTTCTTCAACACAAGCAGCTCATTTGATTTTGATCCCATATGGTTTTGCATTATTGTATTAGTAGGATGTTTTTCAGTGTTTTACTGCATTTCCATTTCCACTAAATTAAATCAGGTTAAGTTAAGAAAGGGGGATCGAATCCTCCCCAAACAGAACCAAATCTTGAATTTTTCCTCTCAACATTTTCTTCAAGGGTCTCACCTGGTTGTAATGCATGGTGACATAAAGTTCATTGTCAAATTTCAGCGGCTGGGCCCAAATCACACGCCGGTACCAGAACATGTAGCTGCTGTCTGCATTCTCCATTTCCATGGTGACATCCAGGATGTACTCCCGCCTGTCCAAAGGCCGGACATTCTGATCTGAGATGTGGAAATGGAGAGAATTAATTTTTTGAAGCAACCTACACAAACAGGCAGCCAAAGTGAGAGCTCCCCTTTACCACTGGATGGACCACCTGGTTCTCTTCAATGCCACACACAAGACCAAATATCTGATGAAGGAATCATCTACATTTCTCCTGCTTAAACCAAGAGAAAGCGGACCACAGCTCTTGGCTTAAATCTATGTGGATCCCAAATATTGAGGTTAAGATGGATTACACAGACAGACAAAAACTAACAATGGTTCCACTGAATGAAGTATGTGGTACCCAACCAAGAATAAGAATCTGGGCTTTACCAGATTAACCATCACATTAACCATTTCTATAAATTTTCCTGGGAATTATACATAGATAAGGGTGGAGCAGCTTCTCAAATGGAGAAGCATACAAAACTCGCCCTCCGCCCAGTGTTAGGGGAAACTTGTAAGTAATTACGAGATGCTGGATGGCTTTGTGGTATGGATACAGCTGGACAACTGAAAGGTGCAGTCCACAGAAAGGAAGGTGTTTATTTCCCGATGCCCAGATAAGGGAAATTACCTCCCTTCTAGCCTCATTGACTCACTTTTATTAGAGACAGCAAAAATGATGTATTCCCTGAAGGCTTCAGGCTGGTGCAGACCCATTTCGAAGCAAATCTCTTCTATGACATCCTGAGCCACCTAGAAACATGAATGGACAGGAAGTTGCACCAAGGAGAGTTGTAAATGCCCAGCAATGGGTCAAAATGTGGAAGGTGGACATTTCAGAACTCTGCAGAATTTTTCTGCCAGACAAATGTTCAGTCAAGGTATTTGTAGAGGGCGGTGTAAGAAGAAATGTCAAAAAAAGAACAAATGTTGTTAACCTGACTTTGTGGGGAAAAGGTGGCATAGGATCTGTCTTTGGGGAAAGTAACAGAGTGGACGCAGCCCATTTTGGATGAAAGTGCATTTTGAGCATATAAAAAGTTTTAAGTGGAACAGGGTTTGCTTCCTGAAAATACTGAAAATGGTTTTCTGGAGTAAACTCTGGCAACATACTCATAGAGAGGAAAGAGGAAAGCTATTTTGCAAAATTTCATGGAAGGAGAATGCTGGGCAGGCTGGTGCATTGTTGACGCCTGAAACATGCCGTTTTGGAGTTTAGCGTACAAACATTCCCCCTTTATTTGTGGGTTGCATCAGATCAGGGAAGGGCAGCTGGTTTTTTTGGCACTCACCGAGGAAGTCTTGATCTTGAGGTGCCTTTCAATCCCTCCTGGAAGGAGAAAGAGCTGGCGCTTTGAACTTCTTCCAGCCTGAGGAGGAAGAGGAGGAAGACTAGCATGGCAAAAAGCAAAATTATTAGGAACATAAATGGGAGCTATGGAGATACCTTGCTTGCCCATTTCTTTCAGCCCATAGCAAAGCCATCATCCCTCTGTAGGATCTATCCCTTCCCAGATGATAGGATTCCTTCTTTCCTTCCTTACCACCCACCCACCCACCAACCAAACAATC
>JAEANM010000096.1:0-31013 GCA_017656035.1 Myanophis thanlyinensis | reverse complement strand
CCCTCCCTCCCTCCATCCATCCATCCATCCTTTCTCTTGTCAAGAACTCACCACCAAGGCTTGGAGCTCCACAGCACCAGGAAACTCACAACGGCCCCCAAATTTGAAAGTCTTCACCAAATTCTGCTCGCAGGCCTTGGCGATGCCTGATGGAGGTTAAGGAAGAGAAGCTGAGAGATAAACCACCTGAAGAAGAGGCAGAACCTTGTCAATTGCCCATGGAGGTCCCACTCATGAGATTAACTCTTCTCACTCTAACCTGGTGGATCTGCCTGCTCACATGTGCTGCCCTCTGCAGAACTTAGATCGGAGCAGGCTACTGAGCCCTGAAAAGCAGGACCTGGTGGGGGGCAATTTTCCTCGATTCATTCCCTAACCCTCCATGGTTGAGGCCTCCCAAGCTCCAGATTTCCTCCAATGGCAGCAGCATTCCCTTCCAGCCAAAGAGAGGTGCTGATGGGCTTAAATCATTGTCCAGCTGGAAGCCAAGCTAGGGGTCATCCATCTTTGCCAATCATCTCTATCCCACTGGAGGGAGTTTAATGAGAAAATAACCCCGGGCTGCGATGTGACCCAGCAGGCTTTTTTCCAGCCATAGACAGAACAGATGGATTCATTTCCATGTTTTAGCCATTGGAGAGCAAGCACATTTGATTGATGAATTCTGGCTTAAGCCTTGTCAGTTTTCTTCCTCTAACAGCTAGATTTTAACACCTGCCTTGTCCTATGAATCGAAGCATTTAATTCACTTTATATCCCCCCAGGGGGGCAATGTTTTACGTGGACGAGAGAAGGAGAGACTTCCACAATGGTTAATGCAAATATATTTTGTTTTTGTTTTTTTAATAACTCCCATTATAACAAATGATAAAACCCAAACCCTAAAAGACTCCAGTTTGATCCTTTGAAATAAGACTGGAGCATTGGCTGTACAGAGGGCCGGGGGACAAACGCCCAGGATTTCCTCAATACATACCCTATTGTCTTTTGCAGATGTTTTTCAAATTTTAAAAAAATTAAAAGGTGAACATTGGCGTAAATTACTGTGTATGGGTCTCCAATCCCCTAATCCTCTTTGTTGCTCTTCTCAGCACTGTTTCCAGAGTCTCAACATCTTTTTTACATTGTGGTGACCAAAACTGGATGCAGTCTTCCAAGGGTGATCTTACCAAGGCATTATAAAGTGGTATCAACACTTCATGTGATTTTGTTTCGATCCCTCTGTTAATAACAGCCTAGGACAGGTCTGAGTTGAAATGATTTTCGGCCACATTGGGGAGTCTTTTCATGGAAAGTTCCAGCAGCTCACCTTGAAAATGCAAACCAGGGTGGGCAGAGACCTCCTGGAGGAACTGTAGAAGGTAGGGCTTGAAGACTTCAGAGCATCTATAGTAGGCACTCAGGATGTACAGAAGCCTCCATCCTTTTGGACAGCTGTCCCTGGGCCAAAGGAGACACTCATGAGAAAGTTCAGCTGAATCTTGGAGAGGCTCTGCCCATAGCTAGAGGTAGGAGCAGTAATTCTCCTAGCCTCTCTTGGGAGCCCAGAGCTAACACAAGGGCTTCTTGGCATTAGACTTTGGCTACTGGCTTGGAACATTAGGAGCTGTGTTTCTGCCTTCCCCCAGAAGAAGGAGTCCCTTCCTTTTCCTGAGAAGCCCCACCTGGGGAAGCTTTCCCCCAAACAATTCTGTCTTCCAACTCCTTTGGGCTGAGAAGTATTTTTCTCTGTCCCTTGATGCCCAAGGACTAAAGGTGAGTTATATGAGGTGGGTATGTCCACACTTTACTAGTATCTACTGCAGCTTGTTCCAACATGGTGTCCTTGGGATAGGTGCTACTTCAACTCCCATACTCCTGAGCCAGTAGGCCTGGCAGCTAAGAGAGCTAATACAGCTCACCTGGAGAACTCTAGGGAGGGGAACACTGGACTCCGGAAAGCCATGAAAGATTGAAGGATTGGCTTACGTCTTGCTGCTGATATTGTCCGTGATCTGTTTGAGGATCTGGCAAAAAACTTCATCCCGGATGACCTCGTGGTCTCCACAGAGCTGGAGAAGAAGCAGGGCCCCTGAGACCACATAGAATCCAAAAAACCTCCTCTACAGAAGGGACAGACCATCCTTGTTGGCAATGAGCTCCCTAACTCCTATTTTTGCAGGATCCTAAACTCTCCAAAACACAAACTATGGAAATTTGGCAGCAAAACAACAGATTTCAGAAAACTGAAGATTTACAGCTAGTCTTCACTTAAAGTACCTTCATCTTTCAATTGCACCCCACCCCAACTAAAAAAAGCACCACACCGTCAAAATCTGGAATACATCCATCATCTGTTCCACAAGGATTGATACAAGCCAACACTGAAAAGAAGATTACCTTCAACAAAGCATAGGTCACATCCAGCTCAGATTGTCCTTTGAGTGGAAGGTCACCCATGAACTTCATCACAGCTGGGAGGGACACAAAAGAAACACATACACCCCATTCAATTGGGATAATCTCTTCAACCACTCATCTTCCTTAGGTTCAGATGTCATCATAATCTATCTTATCGTTTTGACTTGGCATGACTGAACCAACCCATAGTTTGTTTGCTCATCCTATTGCATGCCTATAATCATGGCTGAAAGCTGTTAGTTTGCGAAGCTTTACAATAGTTACAGAATGAGCTCATTTTCCTAATGTACACCAGAAATCCACTCAGCAGCAAAGCAGCCATCGTTGGCTGACTTCTCCAAGCCTGGATGTGCTGGAGAAGAGATGGAAGACAACTTTTCCAAGACTGCTGTCCTTTGGGAGGGTGCTGGAACCATTCTTTGTCTCTCTCCGAAGCTTTGCAGATGAAAACAATAACCATAACCAAATCAATCACAGAGCTTCAATCACTCATTACTGTTCGACGTGCAAAGCATTGGGATGATGGAAGCACCCTGTTCCAAGGCTTGGATAGCTTCATGCTGCTATCATAAGCCAACCAGTCTCGGCTGCCAAGCTTGTAGAGCTGTCTTTGCGCAGCCAACAAGGGAAAAAGAAACAGTGCACATTTACTGAAATGCAGTGACTGCAAAGCTCTGGCCTCAAAACTCTTCTCCTATGAAAGCATCTGTCAGTCTGAACTCACGGCGCAGGGTGCCAGTGTCTTCCCAGGAGAGGTGGTTACAAGGGAAGGACTCACCCTGGAAGGATTCTGCTGCTATTTTGTTCAAGCTGCTGTTGGTGAAGCCAATGAGCGACTCCTGGATGGGACTCTGGAAAGACAGGAGAGGGGGGGAAAGTGAGATGATCAGTTGGGTGTGGGAATCATGCTCATTGCAGGAAGACATGTGGTAATAAGTGGGCAAGCCATTTTGCACGCTCTGGTGCGTATGTCCGAAGACTTGGATTGAAGAGGAATCCAGCTACCCAAACCATGGCTTTGCTGTGCACAGAATGCTTCTTCGGTTGCAGAAGTGAGACTATAAAGCCCGCAAACCAAGGGATTGTGTGCCCCTGAAGGGAAATCATCATGGTTACCTTGGTGTATTTCAGAATATTCGCCACGGTCTTAGATTCGACACCCTTCTTCGGTTTCTGCTTGTCCCTGAAATCATAAAGTCAATAAAAAAATTAAAATAGGAACGCGGTGTGTGTTGGGGAACAGGAAGAATTCCAACTGTAGGATGCCCATTTTCAAAAACTTGACCATAAATAAATAAAAATCCCTTTTTTCATGCCTGAAAGATCTTCCCTATTGCTCACCTTGCCTGCTTCTCCCACTCCCCTCGACTTTCCTCTGGGACCTCCCAGAGCCCCCCAAACAATATCAAGGGTTTCATAAATATGGGGTATTCCAAGATAACGTGGGAGTTGGGGGCTTCCTGGAATTCTTCCTCTCCCCTTTAGCTGCTTCTTTCATTCTTTCATCCTTTCATTCAGCTACATCACTCACGTCTTTGCCTTCTGCCCTGTTCGGAAATACTTTTTGGCAAACTCCAGCATGGTGAAAGGGCCTCCTTGGGGTTTGACCTCTGGGGGGCTCCTAAATTCCTCCCAGCTCTCCAAGTATTCTTCGCCCACTGGGGAAACCTGTCATGGTGGAGAGGATGAAAGTGACCATAACAGTTTCTAACGGAGTGTCTCCGCCAATCCTCAAAGATGCAACTAATACATTGGCACAGCACTATTGTGCCAACTCAAGAAATGGGTTCTTTGGGCGTGTTGGGTGAAATCCCCCACATTTATATTGACTGCAGAGATAAGACTGCTAGTCAAGTAGGGATCCCTCTTTGACTCAATGAAAGAGGTCCACATTTTTTATCCCCAGCCATGAGGTCACCATTTTTTTCCTCCAAAGCTTTGCAGATAGCAATAGTAATAATACTTAGATTTATTTACTGCTTCACAGGGCTTTGCAGCCCTCTAGGTGGTTTACAGAGTCAGCCTATTACCCCCAAGACTGGGTCCTTATTTTACTGACCTCGGAAGGATGGAAGGCTGAGCCAACCTTGAGTCAGTGAGGATTGAACTGTTGGCCGTAGGCAGAATTAGCCTGCAATACTGCATTTTAGCCACTGTGCCACCATGACTCCAGATGAAAACAATAACCCTAACCAAATCAATCATAACGCTTCAATCATTCATTACTGTTTTGATGTGCAAGGCATTCGGATGTAAGCAACCTACTCCAGGACTTGGATAGTCCTGTCCCAGCACTGCTATCTTCTATCATAAACCAGCGATGTTCAACCAAGGAACAACAGGACCCATATGCCTGCTCCTGCCTCCTTTCTTTGAATCCTGCATCCTATCACACAAGGACATTCACACTTCCAGGACCGACTTGCCTCAACCTTCCTGTCCAGCTCTTGAGCCACAGCTGCTGATGCCACAGCCACAGCCACTGAGGCTGGACCAGCCACCTTGACCTGCTTGTTGTTGGGATCTTCCTTCTTCTCCGTGGGTAGCTGCGTGAAATCTGGTGCTGCCACTGGTTGGACGCAGCTGGAGGGGAAGAGCCCCAATTTCCCATAGATGGCACCAAACTTCCAGCCTATCCCAGGAATAAGAGATCCTCAGGACAGTTGTCAAGTGATCCTCCCTCTTGATGGTCTTTCCCCACCTTCGCCCAAGAGGGGGTTCCACAGAGGTCTGGTCAATTGGTTTCTACCCCCCTCCCCGTTTTCTCTAGGATAGAGGAAACCTTGCCCAACCTTGGCAACTTTAAAACCAGTGGACTTCAACTTCAGAATTCCTGGCTCAGGAATTCTGGGAGTTGAAGTTCTCAGATCATAATGGGGGCATATCTGCCCATTCCTGCTAGGTCATTGTTGATTGGGCCTATTTGAACCTAGGAAGTTCTAAACATCTGCAACCAAGGCTGAGTTTGCCTGAGAGGGGAAAGCAATCAAACACCAGCATGCAATTGAAAAATGGAAGATTCTGAAGAAGAGGAATCTAGAAGAGAGCAGAGCGTTGCACTCCACACCATGCCAAAGCCACCCACCAAAATCCAGGGTGCCTTTTTTGACCTCTTCCAGGAGAATCACTTTCTTCCTCACCACGCAGCCATAATAGTGGTCTGTAGGTGGGAGAAGCACAGGGGCATCAGAAGGATCCCAAGAATGTTTCCATGCAGAGTGGCCAACTCGGGCCCATCCCAATCCAATTTCAATTTCAGTCCCTCCCTTTTTGCATTCGTTCCACTTTGCATTCCTTCTTTTTGCAAAAGTTATTTTTGTTTCCATTTTCTCTTTATCGTGAACACAGACTGACGGCGTTATGAAAGTTAAATCTGCTGTAAAACATTATTTCCCTTCCCGGAGATCTCCCTCTTTGGTCTCTATTTCCATTAAAATCTTTTGCATCTTCTCTTCCCTTTTGTCTTCCCCATTTACAATTTTGCTGCATATAAATGGTCCTTTCCTAATGGCTTTCCACGACATCTGTATGCATGGGTTGTTATTAAGTTTATTCCCCGCTTCCCCCCAAAATGTTTTCAATTTCTTTTCACAGTCTTCTCTGATTGATTCCTTTTGCAGCAAAGTTTCATTTCACCTCCCTCTCTAGGGTTCAAGTCTCTTTTTATGCATCAGAGGGAAATTGCATTAATTCTTTATGCTTTGCCTTCACAGGCTCCCTTGGAATTCATTTATTTATCACCTCTTTCAAGCTGCTGGACTAGCTCCGGGTCAATAGCGTATTGGAAAATCTGGAATGTCCTTTCATGGTCTGTTAGCTGACAAGATAGCTCAGTGTGCAAACTCCCTTTTCATCCTGATGGTGCTGGGAACGAATCACATTGGCACAAAGCCAGGATGATGGCCGAATGTGAAGTCAAAAGGAGCAAGGAATACTTGTTTGCTACTTGGGGGGAACTCCAATTGTTCCCCAGATTCAAGACTGGCATTTGAAGATGGGCTAACTGTTTTTCAGACCCCTCCCCCTCTGTTGTTCATGCATCCAGCGTGTTTCGCTCATCAGGAGGCCACATGTATAAACCATGGTTAGAACAGACCAAATCAGATGTCCAAGAACGTCAGAAGAACTGGAGCATGTGGGCCGTGAATATCAATGCAAGGATGTGGTGGCATCTGAGGACACATGTCCCAACATCTTGAATGATGATTAATTCAACAAGCTTTCGCTTGCATCTGTCGGACGCCTGTGCCTCTTTCGAGGAAGAAAGGGGTGGGTGGGCTCCACTCCACTCCGAAAAGTGGGGGTGGATTTTCCGGAGCTCAGCAAAAGGGAATATTTGAGACAGGAAAGAAACTGATCACCTTGGGGAAGTTGCTAATCCCTATGTCTGCAAAGATTAAAGCAAAAGGGATACTTTCTCTACACCGCATATATTTATTGCAGCTGCTGTTATTATTTTCATGGTTTGTCTCACAGTCAGCCAGGGGTTTAGACTGGATTTGGCATTTCGCTCCACCTGTCGAGTCCTTCTCAAGGACCCGGGATAGGTGGATAAACATGCCGACTCCGGCCTAAATTTCATTATTATCTTCCTGCTGCCATTGCATTACATTTCTGCTCAAATTCTTTCCCTGTCAGGTTTCTCACCTGGTTGCTGGCCCTCCATCGGTTGCAGGCAAATGATGTCTCCCTTGTGAAAACTCAGAAGGTTTTCAGCATTCGTGACATGGTTCTTAATGGCAACCATATATTGTGAGTCCTATATTGTGAGGAAAAAAGACCCACAAGGGTCTGGTTGAAAATGTGGGACCAAGCAAAGCTGTCCAGCTGTCCATTCATCCCTGCAAGGAAGACCTCCCAATGCATTGGGGGCATTTGTGAGATATTGGCCTCCAGCTGTTCTTCCTTGTAGCTCCTTTCCCCAATCAAATCCCCCCTCCCCGCCCACGAGGTCTTACCTTCTTGAGCTCCATGATGAAGTGGTCGATCAAGGCCTTTACCTGGGCGGCTTTGGGGGAGAAGAGAATCAGCTTCTCATGGAGCAGGTTGAACTCCAGCATGTTCTTGGAAGGGATGGTGACGAAAAGGATCTCGCTGTAGCTGGTGGTGGGTGGGGGGATATGGAGGAGACAAAGAGGTCCCTTGGTTAATTGCTAATTGCAGCGGGTTGGTCTAGAACAGGGGTGTCAAACTCAAGGATCATGGGCCAGATCTGGCCCAAGGGGTACTTAGATCTGGCCTGCAAGGCTGCCCTGGAAACAGCAAAGAACTGGCCAATGGTGCTCCTGCCAGTGAAAACGGGGTCCCAAGCTCTGTTTTCAGCTGCAACGGCCTCCTGCAACCCTTGGCCAGTGAAAATGGAACTTGGGAATTTGTTTTCACTGACAGAGCACTCAGGCCACCACAGGTGCCCCCAACCCAAATGTCATTGAGCTGGCCATGCCCTTCCTGGCCACGATCCCCCCAGCCCCCTGAGATCAAACATAACCCTGATGTGGCCCTCAATGAAATCGAGTTTGACACCCCTAGTCAAACCTTCTGAGGTCCCTTCCAACTCTGTAATTCTATTACTTCTCTTCTGGACAGGTGTGCCCCTGGCCTTACCTGTAGTCTCGCAGCACCCGGACCTGCTCCCCAGGGAGATTGGCCCCTTTGACCAGTCGCAGCAGTTTAATCCCCGTGTCAGACACGGACAGGATTTGCACTCCGGTGCCCACGCTGCCCTGAAGGGAGGAGAGAGGGAAGTTGGCAAGGCTGGACCCAGCACTCAAGCAAGCCGCTTCAAGCAAGTCAAAAGGAGAGCTTTCCAAAAAGATTCCGGCTTCGCGCCACTGAAATGAGAGCCCCTGTTAAAATATAACAGTGCAAAATATCAACGCAATGACTTCGTTTAGTGACCGTTCAAAATTAATGCGCTGAAAGTAGTGCCCTCTCGACTGGTTGGGCTACAGCCTGGTTTAAGTTCCTCTCAGGGTTGTGTGTGAACTGGGTGAATTCTCTTACCGTAGCTGGGAAAAGGCGGGAGAAATACACCTGCCAATTCTCTCGGGCCACACGGATAATTTCCTTCTTGACGCTTTCATCGGCTACTGGACTGAAGGAGTCCAGCTTGTTTTCCGCTGCAAGGAGAAACCACGTTGGTGTTCTTGGAAGGTTTCTGATAAGGAAAAACTGTTACCCATTTCCTCTCTCACTCTGGTTTCTTTTAAAAGTTTGTGAGTGGAAAAGCTAAGGTTTAAAGCTAAATGCTCAACCAGCAGGCATCGTCAGTCTCCAAAAGACCCAGAAAGACATGTTGAGTGACTTCTAAGTAGTTTCCTTTATGGTGCATTGCCTAGAGACAGAATCTTGCCAGACTAAAGCAGACCCAGGGAACCATGAGGCAAGAGCGGTCTTCACCCTTGTTCTCTCACACAAGCTCTCTACACCTGGCTGTCTCTTGTTCCTCTGGAAGGCAGCCCCTCCCTCCCTGCTGGGAATCCAGACTACATTCCCCACCACAACTGTACACCCAATTTTTCTGCAGAGAGAAGAATCTCCCTCCCCCCAATGGCCAGCCTAGTCTTTTTGGAAATAAGAAGGACTCCCAGAAGGACAAGGAGAGCTACATTTTCCTCTTTTGGCAACCAGTCTCCAGAAGGAGACTGCTCTTGAGGATGGTGCCTTCCATAGGGCTGGGTTCAATACTTCTGGCTGATCGAGACACTTAGGGACATCAATAAGTGTAGAAAAGATGCACCAGCCACTAGTAGCTCCGGGACACTTTTGTAAAACATCTGAAATTCTTCCACCCTCCTCCCTTCCTCCCAAAGGGAGTTACCAAAGAGAGCTTTCATGTGCAGTTTCTCCTCCTCGGTGAGACGAATGCAGGCATCCGACAGAGTATCATTGAAGATCTGCAAAGCAACTCGGACAAAGTGAGAAGAAGTCTTGAATGATGCTCAGAAAGGCCTTCACAAAATAGATTTCATTTAAAGCAGGGGTCTCTTTGATGGCTGAGGAATTCTGGGAGTTGTAGTCCACAAGTCTTAAAGTTGCCAAGGTTGGAGACCCCTGCTTTAAAGTGTAGAGAATATAAGTATCTCCGTTCTTAACATTCTCTGAGCTTGATGGTTTTCTGCATATTTTATTATCAATGCATGAAAAGTAAAATTTGCTGGCCGTCTTTATTGGAGGGTGGTTTAACCACACTCCTCCATGTCTTGAGATCATTTAGACCGGTAATCAAACATTTGCAGGAAAACCCACCCAACCTGGATAACACCCAGAAGTCAACACAATTTTTTACTTATGGAAAACATTTAATCGGGGGTTTCAATCTGTTTATAAACTGCCAGAAGAACCTGAGAAGTCCGGGCGGCATAGAAAATTTAATAAATAAACTCTAAAACAACAGAGTTCAATAGCATTGCATTGCAACAAAGGGGAAAATTCACCCTTAAACAACCCACCCAGGGAGGAATCTGAAGTCTAAGGTAACTTGGGGTGCACCTTCTCAAGTGACCAAAGGTTGCGAAGAGCATCAGTGGCAAACTTACACGCCAGAGGTCACTCACCTGCCGAAAAAGCAAATCTAGCAAAAGAGGACTGCTGATAGTTTCCTTTGGGTAAAAAACCTGCAAGGAAAGGAAGATTCTTGGATATTGTGTGTATGACTACACCCAAAGGCTCCATTCAGCCCAGCATCTTACTTACAACTCATGGCAGCAGGGCACAATCTCTAGAATATTTCTCTAAAATATTTGTCTGTTGCTCAGAGATAAACTGCTACTGAATATGGAGGCCTGGTCTAGCCATCAGAGCCTATTATTTGTCCTCTATAGAGCTATCTTACTCTCTTCCTCTGCCATGATGAGCTCCAGGGTGGGCTGATGGTTTCTTTGATTGCCTGAGAAGGAACCAGCAGATCTTTCTTCTGCTCTGTTTTTATATAAAACATGACTGTATTTCCCTTGTCACCCCGCAGCCAGGAGAAGAGAGCCCCTAAAAACCTACCTCTTTCCTGAGATAGATCTTCCAGGAGACATTGTGGTACCCATAAAACTCCTCACTGCTTCGACCGTAAAGTTTTGTCTGGACCGTCTCCTCCTCCAATGCCAACTCTCGCGAGATGGGAGCTGGATGGGAGAAAGTCAACTGTTCTTTCTCATCTTTTTAAAGAGAAAAGGTCCCCCAGCAGGCGGGACGGTACAGCCGATCTGGAGAAAGCAATCATAACCACTACCACATCTGAAGTTCATGGCTCTAATCATCCTAGTTCACACAGAAGGGGCGGGGAGAGAAACCCAGAGTCCGGTGCGGTAGATGGAGAATCATCAGCAAGCAAAAAGTTGGTTCTTGCAGGCCAGGAATCCGAAAAACACAGAGAAGGGAGGAGGGTTGCTCACCTGAAGAAGCACCAGGCAAAGATTGGGCCATGGGAGGGGGTTCGGCCACCTTGGAACTAACCACCGGTCTCACCATCGCAACGATTTCTCTCGGTGCTGGTTCTTGGACAGCCTGCAAAGAAGCCATTTCAGACACTACCCAAAGGGGACCCAAACATGGTCCTTTGCAGGTGCTCAGCCTGCTTACCTGGTCCTCGTTTTTACCTTGCCTTCTTAGAGAACCACCTGAGATCAGGGCCAGCCCCGCGTTTCAAGGATCTTTGGCCTAGATGCTTTTCGAGTGCCCATCCTTATTCTAGGGGATCCAATGTCCACACGAATATTTCTTTGTTTTCTCTCTCTGTGGTATCACTTGGAAGAGCTGCCCTCAAGGAAATGCCCAACTTTCTCCTCCTTACCCCTCTTTCTTCAGTGGTTCAAAGGGCCAGTGAGTAAGCCGAGGCAGACGAAAATGGAAGGACTAGCAGGAGGCTCAGAGATCAGCCATCAGCTCCACATTTTGGGATTAACACTTTTGGCTGCTCTCCTCTTAAATTTCTCTGCATTTATTTCTGGTTTGAGATATGGTTTTTGGTGGTTGAGGGTCTCCTCTCTCACCTGCCTCAACTTCCCCACCAGCAGATGACCCATGGAGCCATGCATGAAAAAGCCAATATTGCTGGGAGGGGGGGTGGGTTCCAAGAAGTGGGTCTGGAAGGCCAGCCATCTGGCCCTACCTGAAGGGGCTGCTGCGCAGGTACTCTTGTGGGGGCCATCTGTCTCTTCAGGATCATCAAGGCTTCTTCGTGGGGATCCCTTTTCTTCACGAAGACCTTCCCAGCTTCCTTTCTGAAAAGACAGGCAGGGCAAATGGACATTTCCAAATCCAATCAATCAAAAACAGCTGTGTCCTTTTCCAACAAAGCCCCCCCCCCCCCCCACAAAAAAATAAAAAAAAAAAAAAAGAACTGATGATCTGGAAGCATTCCCTAGTTCCTGATGTTTACAGATACACTGCCTTTAAACGTGGAAGCTTTGCATTATCAAGGTGGAGCATAATCATCCCCCTTTTTTCAAACAAATATTGGGGGTGGGGGGGGGGGAAGAGAGGAAAGGCTGCCAGAGGAGGACCTGATCTGACCTGACCGGCTCTGAAACTCGCAAAGGTTGTTGGTATTGCTTGATGATGTTGCGGATGTTCTGTGTAGGCTCAGGGTTGTGTTCCGAATTCAGCTTGGAATGACGGACAAGCCCTCCGGCCTGAGATGCAAAGCCCAATTCTACACAGGGAGGAGGGAGGGAAAAAGTTGATTCTTGGAACAAGGAATATTTTAATCCTCCAATCCAGATTAACAAACCACAATGGCTAGATGCCATAAAAGAGCCCTGGTGGCACAGTGGTTAGAATGCAGTGTTGCAGGCTGCCCACTGCCAGCAGTTCACTCCTGACCAGCTCAAGGTTGACTCAGCCTTCCATCCTTCCAATGTTGGTAAAATGAGGACCCAGGTTGTTAGGGGAGATTAGCTGACTGTATACTGCCCAGAGAGTGCTGTCAATCTAAGTACTATTGCTATAAATCCAGTCAATAAATCCAAGTGCTATTGCTAAAATGCTGTAGCCAAACAAGTTGACTATTTGATGGCTGATGCAAAAGGTCTTGTTCCTACATCTCACAGAAGTTGGACCACAACTTCTCAACCCCCTTGAACGTATCTGTGCAACCTCTGTCTACACCTGCGATTAAGCTGGTTTCTGGCTTGTCTGCCACCGATGAGCATTAAATTAAGCTCTCAATATCTATTTGCCTGTCTGTTTAATATGTATAGCCATCCGTCTCACAAAAAGCACTGAGCAGCGTACAGCAATGGAATAAAACAACAAATATAAAAGTCGCAGATATCAAAAGATAAAAATCCGCACAAGTGTTACAAAACCCTAGGCAAAGAGGGGGTATGAATTTAAGCCATTCTTCTGTGCTGTTCATTCTGCAGCTGGCAGGTCCTCTGGTGCTTCCTTACCTGGATTCTGAAGGGTGGTTTTCCTCCGTGCAATACCTGAAGGTGACACAGATCCGTCCATCAGCCTTTTCCCAGCTTCCCTCTGTCAAAAGGAGAGGGGTAGGATGGAGAAATCCATTAGCAAACTGGGAATCGTGTGTCTCCCAGGTTTTGTGGTCCTGCTGCAGGAATCTTGGCCTGTCTTCTTCAGCCCAGGACCCCTCCCTGAAATTCTGCCTACTCCTCTGCCTACAGCTACCCACTTGCCTTTGAGAGGTCTAGGAGAGCCAAAGAAGACCCCTCTGCCAGGCTATTTCCCTCTCCACCCACTGTCCCCCCAGACCTGGGCCATCACTCCAGGGCAGATTGGTGGATTGAAAGCCCTTCTTTGCCCGGAGGACACGCAACAGGAGAAGGTCCAGGGCTATGGCACTTGCTGATGCCAGCCTACCAGTGAAATGGATACAGAGGCTGCTTGGGAGATGAGTATCCAGTGTCGGGCAGCCTCGGGTCAGATGAGAAGGGTACAAAGGCATCGGAAAAGGGGAAGGGATCGGCTTGTGAATGCAGCCGTGGCAAATGCCTAGATGCCGCCCTAAAGCACCTCCTGGCTTCCTCACCACTGGCCAAATTGGCAGGAGTTGTTTGCGGGCTGGCAAGCCTGCGTGGTCTTCCCTCCCCCTCTTTACACACCTGTGAAACTGAGGTGTCTCACATGGAAAGCAGGAGAGAATAAAATCAGTACAGGATGCTGTTGGGTTCTTTTCCAAAGTCCCAAAAGTGCTTTTTTCCAAAAGCAACTGGACTTTCTTGTGTGTATGTTTTTTTCCTCTTGAAAACATTTCACTTCTCACCCAAGAAGCCATGAACTGAAGAAACTTCTGGGATGAGAAGCCAAATGTTTTCAAGGAAAAAAAAACCAAGTCTGGTTATCTTTTTTTTTTTTAAAGCACCTTTGGAACAACCGTGACCTGGATGATAGAGAAGCTCCGCAGATTTCTTTTCAGAAATACACACGTCCCTCTATCCAGCACTTCTCTAAAGTACCTTTAGTTCAACGGGACAGCTCCTGCCTTTACTAACCAGAAGTGACTCTTGGTGTTTGTCGTAAGCCAGCTGTGTCAACACAGCCTCCTCCTTCTTTCCTGTGGAAAGGGAAGATGAAAACAGCCGTTTGCCAAAGAATGCCAGAATGCTTGCCAAACCAGAGAAACACCTTCCCGGCATTCAGAAATCCATGGATTTACTCCCGAGCAGAACTACAACCAACCGTAATAAGATCCAGCTTGGGTGGCCCCTGGTCACTAGAATTTTCTTGTTGTTGTCTTCTTCACTTTTGCACAAACCCTTTCTAGTCTAATGCTATAATTTGGACCTGCTGTGTCTTATTGCGACACTGGATTTGTTGTATTCTGGCACAGTAAAGTTTGATCATGAATATTATTGTTACGGTTGTGTTTCTGCACTTCTAAATGTTTGGGAAATGTTCTTGGAAGAGTAGCACACTCTAAAACAGGGGTCTCCAACCTTGGCAACTTTATGACTTGTGGACTTCACCTCCCAGAATTCCTCAGCCAGCATGCGTTGGCTGAGGAATTCTGGGAGTTGAAGTCCACAAGTCGTAAAGTGGCCAAGGTTGGAGACCCCTGCTTGTAAAAGATTGCAGAGAAAGCTTCCCTACCACCACAACAAATACACAAACTAAGGCAACCTAGATTGTACTCACCAGAGGTGCGAGGGACCACAGCCGCCACATTGTCGCCGTTGCCGTGCCCAATACGACCTCCACCTTTCATCCTTTGTGAGATGGCTGCTGGCTTTTCTAGTTCCTGAGGGGGGTAGAAATCAAAGCAGCTCTACAGACACATTTCTTCCCCCAGATCCCCCGAGGCTGAACCCACACAGGGTGGGGGGAAATGCTTTGAGCTGAACTCCTTCATACATTATTATCTTATTAACCTATCCACTCCCTCTTCAATATGTTGGCAATGCACCTCTGGATTTTCCCAGCTCTTGGAAAAAAGATTTCTATGAGAAATAAGAGGCAAGGTACACCCAGGTGGCCTTTTTTGAATCTAGGAGGTATGGGAGGGGGATTCTTGTCTTACCCCTTTCCCATAGGACAGCACAGGATCAAAGAGGCTATCCAGATAGTGATCCAGCCCTTTTTGGGTCCGGGGTTCACTGCAGGTATCTGAATCTGTTTTCCAGTTTAGAAAAAGAAAAAGAAAACAGAAATAGAAATAAGATCCATTGCAAAGAGAAAACGATGTTTTTGCCATTTGGATTGCTGGTATAGAAGCATTTTTCAAAACACACATTTCCCATGTCAACAGCCAAATGGGTGACACATGGCATAAAGCAGTCCTGAATTGTTTTGTGTCTCAATGAGGCAGTGAGAAATGTGGGCTCCTTGGTGTTCTCTAAACTTGGCCTTTTTCTTGCAGACTTTTTCCTTTCAACCCTGAGCTACCTTTAGGCAGAAAAATGCATCCTTTAATCCAATGTTTTCCAACCGTACCTCTTTAGGATGGGTGGACTTCCACTCCCAGAATTCCTCAGCAGCACTGGGAGTTGAAGTCCACTGGTCTTAAAGAGCTGAGGTTGAGAAAACACTGCTCTAACACAGTTTAATAGGCACACCAGCATTCACATCTGTGTGGCCTCAGCTGCAGGACTACCCCCGAACTTACAAAGATTGATCCCGTGCTCTGACACAAACCATAAGCCAACATCCCAGTCTCTCACCATGGCTGCAATATCCCTCGGAGTCTGGCAGGTGAGCAGAGGCCACGGTGGGGGCCTTCATCAGTGGTGGTGGAGGAACTCTCCCCTCTGAATTCAAACCATGCTGGAAAACTCTACAAAGTAAAAGGAGGAGAGCAGCAGGAGGAAAAAGCAAAGTCAAACTGGTGGTCTAGAATTGGTCTAGATTCATGATATCTAAGGGTAACCTCTATCACAGTCTGTCCCATCTAGGAGCAATACCATAGAAGACAGAAGATTCCACAACCATCTCAATTCCAAGAGTTGAGGTCTCCCATTGTTGGGGTAACATCACTTATTGTTGGTTGTTTTCATCTTCCTTGATAAGCCCCCTGAACCAATGAAAGCTCTTGAACACCACCCCTTCCAAAGAAAGAAATACTATCTAAAGAAGATGCCACCTACAATTTGCCACCAGTGTATTTCTCTGGGTCTTCAGAGGCAAGGATGAAATAGGATTTCTGCTTGGGGAAACCACGGATCAGCTCCAAGTCAGAAATCAGATCCAAGACATAGTCATGGCCAGCCAGCTCGGCCCACTGGGTACCATCCTTCATGGTGACAGACCAGCCTCTCCATCCATCTGTAAGACCCCTGTGAAGGAACATCAGGGCTTAGCCACTCTAAGTTGTTCTGCAAAGTGGGGAGACCCACATTGGGAAGATGGACTCTGTTTGTGGCTGGAGGTGGATGAGACAAGATCCTCCAAGGAGGTTCTCAACAACTTGCCTCCAAGTAACTTCCAGTACTTGGAAAGCTGGAAAGGGCCATTGCAATGGAGCCCACCCCACCTTCCTCCATCCCATTACCCATATCCCCCACAGCCCATCTCTTCTACCTGTATTTCAACACACTTTCAGTGAGGCCTTCCCCTGTGGTCCAGGAATGGACAGGGCAAGAGTAATGATCTCCTGTTGAAACAAAACCCAAGTCATTCATTCTGATGGGCGTCCCTCTCCTGGTGCCTTATTTTGTCCAGCCTTTCCACGCAGAACAAACAGGAAACCCCGATGAGCTAATTCCACTTTCTTGGAAGGCTATATTAGCAGAATCTTGCAAGTCCAAAAATACAAATCTCCCACAGTCTCTTTTATAGCCAGAGAAGTTAGAGAGATCCTTTCTGGGTGTCTTTCTCTGCCTGTTATGCAGTTATGGGTTATATCCTCTGTTATCTGATAATTTCCTAGGTGATATCTTTCTCCCAAGATCATTTCCACACACACTTACAGACCTGGACACCGTTTCCTGCAAGTAGAAACCTGTTTCCTTAGCCATTCATTCAGCTTTGGGCCTTCCCTGCAGTGGGTGTTTCTCTAGCAAGTTCCCAGGTCCTAGAGACAGAGCCTCCTCTTCTGCCCAACCCATCCTGTGGTTTCCCTTAACTCACCGTTGAAGCAATACACATCAAGGGCCATGTTCACTCGGTCCCGGCTGGCTGTCCACTCCAGTTGGGTGGGTGGATACACTCGGGCGGCCTCCCCACCATGCTGACCCCTTGCCATGGCTTGCATGAGCTTGTGTTGGCACACAGGTTTATAGCCGTTAAAGGCAAAGTCCGAAACAAACCTGGGTATGTGGGGAGAAGTGCAGAGGGAGACCATGAGTAAAAGAAGCCACCAGCCATGGTGCATATTTGGCATTCGCGCTCAAAATAGATGAGCAAGAATCAACCGAGCTATGTTTCTCTCTCTCCTGGCTGTGAACTTCGAGCCTCTTTTTAAATTCCTCCTGTGGCCTTGGGAAGAAGAGGGCCACCATCACCTGGTGCTTCTGACATCTCCTATGGTTAGCATCATCACCAGCTAATGGAGCCACCCTCTCTGGATCTCCTTTGGAGGTAGACCTGACCCCACTCACTTCAGCAGGTACTTCTCCAGCTGGGGGGACGGTGCGAAAGCGCTGACACAGGAGGCCAAGAGCAGCCACCCCCGTTCTTCATTGTGCACATTGGTGTTGCGCCACACTTGGTTGGTGATCTGGGCCAGGATCTCGTCTTGCAGACTTGGCATAGAGAGCCCCTTCTGTACAATGTAGTTCCCAAACAGGTTCTCCTGGATGCCATTGAGCTGGGCGTCACCCATAAAACGGAGGATCTGCCACAGAGAAAATCCAGGGAGTGACCCCAAAAAAACCAATCCTACCTTAGTTGGGGCCATCGTTTGACCAGGCAGGAAGAAGCCATTTGCCTTGACCTACCAGCTTGAAGAGGTTGAGAGCTTCCAGGGCCAGAGTCTCATCTAATTGAGTCAGGGGGGATGAGAGAGTCCTCGTGAGCATCCCCAGACATGGCTCCTGTGGAATGATAGAGAAGAGACTGAAAGACTTGTTTGCACATCCTTCGGGACAGAGACGCTGTTGGAGGTCCTACAGGTCCTAGAGTAAGAAAGACAAAGGTTTCAAAAGTCACACAACCCTACAAGTGCGGTTTAGCTTTGGTTCAGCTTAGAGTTTCTTTACGGATCATCCAACAAATCAGTCCAGTTTTGAGGCATAAACAACCAAATTGAAATCATCACATTTTGGATGCATTATGTCAACACCCAGCTCTCTCTAGATAACATAATTCTGGGAAAGGTGGAAGGGAAGAGAAGAAAACAACCAGAAACAAGATAAGGTCAGTTACAGTGGTGATGGGGGCATTGTTGGAAGACCTGAAGAACTAGGTTGGGGCAGATTATCTTGAAGAAGGCAAGTATGTGGTCAGTAAGAATTGACACTGATTTAGGGTGTTAATCAATTAATCAGAGTTCTTCTAGAGCAGTGTTTCTCAACCTTGGCAACTTTAAGATGTTTGGACTTCAATTCCCAGCAAAGCTGGCTGGGGAATTCTGGAAGTTGAAGTCAAAACATCTTAAAGATGCCAAGAAAGATGCCAAGTTGAGAAACACTGTTCTAGAGAGTGAGGCACCATCCCAATTGTTAAATAAAATGAGTTACATAAGTTACATATGCATGAATCTATTCATGGTAGCTTGTAATCCAATGAAGGTGTGTGCTTAATGTGTTGCGTGAATCAAACCAACTCTTGATTTCCTAAGGGATAATACATGCAAAACCAGCCATTACAGCTTCCTGACTAAGCCATGTTTTAAACCCAACCCAGGGCTAAATGCAGCATGTAAACTCAGCCACAAATACTGGCTTTTGCTCTACCTTCCAACAGTGGTGTGAAAGAAGAACCTTTAAGCCCAGCACCATCACCCTTACCTTGAAGTGGAGCTGCACATACTTGGCCATGGGGTAATTGTTGATGTCAAGAGGCAGGGTGAGTTGGGAGTCGGCCTGCATCTTGGGTGGAGGGACAGGCACAACACAGTCCTCATTCACTTGCTTGTGAACTACGGGGAACAGGAAGTAGCAGCCAGTGCAGAAGTCAAAGGAAGGGTTCCTCTATACTAACTCCTTAAGTTCACTCATGAGACTGCCAGAAAATGTTGGCTGGACCATGTCAAGTGGGCAATAGCTTCTCTCTAATGCCAGATGCACTCTCCCTTTTCTGGGACCCAGAATGCAAGTGGTAGATTCATCCAAGCATTTTGTTGTTGTTGTTGTTTGAGACAGTGCTTATAATGTACCTGTCCAGAGCTCCACTGACAAGGACAGGGCTGATCAACAGTGCTACAGCTAAAGAGTGACAGCTAAAGGCAAACAATCCAGTATCTGGTGCCTTCCCGACAGCCAAGATGTTGTGGTCTACTCAGCTTGCCATTGGTGGTACAGAGGAGGAATTAACCTCCTTACTGGGAATGTTATGGGACCTCAAAGATCCGCCTTCTAAAATCCTTGGAGATGTTCATCTGGCCACCCTCTTGAAGTCCCCTTGGTTCGTAGTGGATCATGACCTACCAGCCACTGTGTTCAAGAGTCCAACCAGATCAGCAGGGATTTCCAAGTCTGCGACTTTCATCACTTCTCGCTGACTCAGTTCCTAGTGGAACCCAGAGGAATGGATCACCTCTAATTATCCCAGTGAATGTCTCCCTTCTAGAGCATTAAGCAAAATCGCTCCAGTTGCGTACACAAGTTATCAAAGTAAGTTTCTGCAGCCCAAGTTCTCCTCAAAAGTATTAAGACCCTCTGGATTTGCCTTGGGAGTGAGGAACATCTTCAAACTGAGCCCCGTGCCCCCAGTACACCCCGAAACACCAGAGAATCACCTGTTCAGCCTTTTTCTTCTCCTGTTCTGCAATTCGACGCTCTTCGTCTTTCCTCTAAAATCAGAGTGAGATTTCCAAGGTCACACAAGCATTGCACCCCATTGATAGAATTCTATTAGAAGGCAACCCAATTATTCCAGAGCACCTCAGTGCAAGGAGAGGGAGTAAATACTGTCCTTGGAAAGGGCCCCAAGAATGTGGGAATTCTTGGGGCACTTTCCCCGAGCATTAGGGATTTCTCCTTGATTACAGAATGTGGGAACTGTCGTCCACCATGCAGAGTAGACACCAAGTGACCCAGGCAATTTAGGATAAGATCCTTCTCTCCCCAATCCACTTCCTATATCCCCAATTTGCACTCAGCCCCCCCACTCCCACCCCCGAGACTCACCTTGAGGTACCTCCTGCGGTTCATATAGATGCGTACCAGGCATCTGAATTTGATGAGCGTCTGACGCAGCCTCCCATATTTTTGCCTGCAGGACGGGAAACCCCCGGGATGGAGGTTGGAAAGATCACCCCAAGTCTCAACAACATTTTCTCCTACCCAGGGTAAAAAATCAAATCAAAACACAATAATGGACAGACAGACCAGACCAAGGATGGCAAAGGCATCTACATCAGAGGGAGAAGGTGGATTACTCGGAGGGACATTCGGCAACATGACCTCTTGCATAGGTATTGGAGATTCCTCATCTCAACCCATCCAGCAGAGCTGTTGGGATCTTGGTTGACAATTGTGGAAGAGGATCTCCAGCATGTCTGGAGAACACCAAGTTAGGGAAGTCCTCAAAATTCCTACTGAGTTTTTTAAAAAAAAAGACCACCTGAGTGGCCATAAACTTATCCTTCTCTCTCAGAGGAATCCACCTCACAAGGCTGTTAAGATGCTGAAATGAGGGAATAGAAAGGTGATCCATGAGAGCGGTTGAATCTGTTCAGAATTCAGTTGGAAATGCATTTGGACAACTTCTTAAGAATTTTCTGAGATCCCTGAGCTATTATCCAGGCTGTGGGGGCTTGGTGGAAAGATGGGAGGAGCTTAGAAGATCCTATAGCAATTGTGCTTAGACTTATATACTGCTTCACAGTGCTTTCCAGCCTCTCTAAGTGGTATACAGAGTCAGCCTCTTGCCCCCAACAATCTGGGTCCTCCTTTGACCAACCTCGGAAGGATGGAAGGTTGAGTCAACCTTGAGCCAGTGAGATTCAAACTGCTGGCAGTGGGCAGAGTCAGCCTGCAATACTGCATTCCAAACTCTGAGCCACCACAGTTTTTCAGATAATATTTGGTTGAATGGGCAGAGAATTAGACTTTATACCAGATTAGAATATGAAGTCCGAAAAGGGCTTAGCCTTTCAGCAATGAGAGTTGGGCCACACACAACAGAGGTTCAGTTCAAGCCCCTCCACAAACATACCCCCAAGGATGTCAAGGACAGACAAACTCAGCACCTGACAAGGTAACCTCGTGCCCGGGCTTGGAAGAGGATAATCTTGCAGCGTAAGGCATAAAAGCGTTTCTTGATCAAGAAGCCACGGACATAACGTTGTAGGGTCACCACCGCCATTTGGACAATCTGTTCCCGCTTGCCCTCCAACTGCTGGTAGATGCTTTCCTTCATGAAGAGCTAGAGGAAGAAGAGAAAGGTGGGCGAGGAGAAGCAGAAGCCCAAGGGGCCACGAGTCCATCATCTTCCTTGGTGGACGGCACTGATGCTTTTTCGCCTAGGCCCTTGGAATCGCTGGCATTTGGCAATGAGAACTATGAGATGGGATGCACAAGGAGAAAAAGGTAGGAAGGCGAAGAACAAGCAAAATAAATCAGGTAATGTTAGGTTGTTCCTTGGGTACGTGACCAGATGGAGCAGTTGGTGATAGAGAAGATCTGGCATAGGAGGACCTAAAGAGTAGCTCTTGATGTCCAAATCCATCTTGACACTGTGAGTGGAATCCATTGAGAAGAAGCTACCAAGCCTTCTCTAAAGACCAGGAACCCAGCCCCATCCCTGTGCAATGTCCACCAACTTCTGGTTTTATAACTTCTTGTAATTGAACTACCATCAACAATGATGGTTTTACCTTGGTTGTGCCAATACAGTACATCTCTGGGGTGACTGGACACAGCTTCTTCAGCACCCCCACAGAATTCCACCCATCCGGGATGATGTCACTACGGATATCCACAAGACAGCGGTACCTAAGGAGACACCGATTGAAGGTGGATTCCTCAGCCCTAACCCTTGGATCTGGGGGTCCCGCAGTTCAGATCTTAGGCTGGAGTAGTTTTGGACTAAGGATCTCAGGGGGCTCATCCACACCTGTCAATGAAGATTTGGAAGGGGATCCGTACAGGAAAGCCTTCCTTGCGTATTCGGATGGTCTCCAGGATTCCTGAGGATCGTAGCTGGTTGCTGACTGTATCGGCCTCAAATAGTCCTGGTTCCTGGAGGCGAGATGGAGGAAGAGGAAGAAGAAATAAGGGTGTTTGATAGGACGACAAAAAAATAATGTCAAAATATGTTTCCCCAACCTATTAATTCTCCTGGGCTTTCATATTATACTTGTGCCCTGCACTAAGTGGAATAGGCCAGCTCTACCTTTTTACTGTTGGGCTTGATGCAGCGAACGAAGAAAGGGTTACATCTGCAGAGAGAGAGAGAGAAGAGAGAGAGAGAGAGAGATGGCTGAGCAAAATTGCTTTGTGGATAAAATGGTACTCTTAGAACAAGAGAACAAACATGCCAGAGTTTTCATTTGGGAAAGCTAGGGAAATTTAAAATTGTTTAGTGTTAGCTCATCGTTAGGATATTTCCACCATTCACTTCAAAGCTGCCCATTCCAGATGTCCACATGTAGATCCTCTTTCTACAACCACAGAGGAACAATTTTGCTCTGTTTCTGCATTTCAAATATTTAAACAGAGCAATTGTCTTTCTCCTCTTAATTTTACCTTCTCTGGGCTTTGAGTACATTTCTGCTAATAAATTGGTCTGTTTTTTTGCAGTGAGCTTTTTAATCATGGGTTTCTTCTGGATGAACTCCTAGGTTCTGGTCCTCAGAAGATCCTTAGCTAGGCTCTGCAGTGGCATATGGGCCATGTCTGGTTCATCACAGAATAACAGAGCTGGAAGGGACCTTAGAGGTCTTCTATCCTAGCCCCCTGCTCAAGCAGGAGATCCTATACAATTCTGGACAAATGGCTCTCCAACCTCTCCTTAAAAACCTCCAGCGATGGAACACCCAGAACGTCTGAAGGCAAGGTCTCATGTCCACATTGCGTCAATTAATTAATGTTAAGACTGGAATCCTGTTGGACATACCTCTCCATCTTCTCCACTAGGTCCAGAAGCGACTGCTGGAACTTTGCAGCCACTGTTTGGGGCTTATACTTCCGTTTGCTGGTGCTGCTTTTCCCCATCATGGTCCTCTGCTGAGCCACCAGCTGAGCGTGGCTGAAGAAGAGGCTGGCGACCATCTGAGCCAAGAGCAGAGCAGACGAGAAATGGCTTCACCCCTGTTTATTCTTTCATGCCCAACAGGATCCCAGCCTCTTCCAAGACGCTTAGGATACCATATAATGAAAATGGGTGTCCCCCTTCCCCTATTTATTTTATTCTTTGGGAATTTGGGGAGGTGGGTTAAGCTGGAAAAGACGGGTTTAAACCAAGATCCTTTCATAATCTAGAAGGGATTTGCTAGAGAATTTCAGCTGCTGGACAATAATTTAGGCAAACCATGACTAATAATAGTGGATTTATTGCTCTGCAATCATTAATAGTTTATATTAGACTATAAGCCGCTCAGTAGTGTGTCTTACAAACCTCTACGGCCTCCCAATCTTTATTTCTTTGTTTCTAATGATATCTCACTCCTTATCCCTTTTCCAAACACTGCAACTAAAATTCTTGTGTAAACATTTAAATTTGTGCAAACTGGAAGAAGTGGGGCCAAGCTGAGAGGTCAGTCAAAGCACCTACGTTGATTTTACTGTTGACAAAAAGATCGAGAACATCCTGGCGAACCTGATCGTAGTTTTTATCCAAGAATTTATGCACCTAGGAGAAAATAGAATGAGAAAATGCAAATAGCAGAGCCAGGATCATGAATTCTTGGAGCTGAAGTCCACTTCCCTACTGTAGGTGGCACCCTGCTTGAGAAGGCTGAACAAACCCTGGCTCATTTCTCAGCTTGATGCTAACAGGGAATGTTGGTTTCCAGCTCTATTTTTCTTAGACTGCTATGATGGAACACATTGTGCAGGATGACAGTTCAGCCCAGATGGTGCACAGAAAGTTGAGTGCTCAGCCTCTTAGCTTGTAATGAAAATAGCGGATGGCACCAAAACTGATTGCTGAGATCCCACAAATCAAGATCTCCCCAACCTTCCTGGACTCTTGTTGGTGCAGATATGTTGCTTTGCCTTCCTCCTCCCCCTCCCCCTCCTTCACCTGGTAGGTTA
The DNA here is from genome assembly GCA_017656035.1 of Myanophis thanlyinensis. NCBI lineage: Eukaryota > Metazoa > Chordata > Lepidosauria > Squamata > Homalopsidae > Myanophis > Myanophis thanlyinensis. The sequence continues at coordinate 6,864 of JAEANM010000096.1, read as the reverse complement.
CTTTTCCTGCATAGTGCTTGATAGAGAATTCCGGCAGTGGCATTTTTGGCTTGGAATAGAGGGGATCAGAGCCATGGTGATAGTGGCATTTTTGAAGGAATGTGTGATCCGTGGCCTAGAAAGATGGAAGCATAATCACAGGTCACCCCAAAATTTCCAGACTGACTTGTCTCCAAGCTCAGAAGGAACACCCTCCATGTCAGGAGAAGACCTCTCCCCTGCTCAAGACTTATGAGTAAGTTTTGGGATGCAAATACAATTTAGAGGATTTCAGATTTCTTCTGAGCCTGGGCAGAAGCTTTTCATAGGTAGGAAGCTTTCCTTTGAATTAATTCCCGAGTTCTGCCTTGCCCCCAAGTCAAGGGGGGGGGGTACATTCACCTGAGGGAAACTGCTTTGGTCATTCAGGATCTTCAAAATGCCATGAGGCCTTTGGGAAATCAGCTCAATGCAAGGCTGGTTGTCCGTGAAAGCAATCTCTCTCCATTCAATCTGTTCACGGATGTATTCTTCCTGAAGACAACACAAGAGCCGTGATCTCCTGCTGTCCTTAAGCAGGGCAGCAGAGGCACCATTGGGGGAAAAACAGCTGTTGCCATTTTGCTAAGCAACCTTCACGAAGAAGAAGAAGAAGACCAAGAAACAGCCTCCATCAGAATGTACCTCCAGACAATCTAGTCTGGTTCACCCTCCAAAGCAGAATCTTTCCTGTGAAGGGATTTTCCTGAAGTTCTAAGAATGTTGGGGATGGACGTGCCTTCAAAGTCTTCCATTATCCTCTTGATCATAAATAGTGAAGATCTATTTTAAAAACTGTATTGTTATTTGCCCTCTGTTGTGTGGGACATTTTCACAGGAGGTCACCTGGCTTCTAACATAAAGCAGAGAGCCACCAAATGAAAGAGCCAGCTCCATTTTCGATTCTTTTTGCACAAAACTGGTGGTGGATCTGATTCAACCACCAGCCTGTAAGATCTCAAGTGCTTTGGCTCCTCCTGGTCTTACCTGTTCTTCCTTAAAGACGATCTTATTAAAGAAATATTGGAGATATTCATTGGCATAATTAATACACAGCTGCTCAAAACTGTTGAAACCAAGATCCTATGGGAAAAGCAGGGAGGGAAGGAGAAAAAGGAATTTAGAAGCATCAGCAGCATCATTTTTTTTACTGTTTTTAGAATTTGGTTGCTTGCTTTTTAATCAGTTGTATAAACCCTGAGGAATCCATATTTCAGCAGCCATATATTGAATAAACAAATTAACCTACCAAGCCATGTACTTAATCAGATGTTAGCTCCAAAGAACCACTAACAAAAATGGACTGGTACTTAAACAGAATTGTTGACCTTCATTAATAAGCTGGAATGATCTATGAAAAGGCCCCAAACTTGCAAAGAAATTGCAAGAAAAGAGGATGATCCATGAATTTTCTAGAAGTCCACTTTGAGGTCTCGCTGGCGGAAGATACCTAACCCTGCACTATGGCCTCTATGAACTGGTAGAGGAAGGTACCAAATGACCTCATGGTTGTGTTCTCCACCTCCTTTCTCTTTCCTGTGCATGACAGAGCAGCCCAAGGGGTTCATCTTTAGCCTCGCTCTCTCTTCCTCACCTCAAAGCCGTAAATATCCAAGATGGCAATCGATAGAGTGTTTTGCTTAGGGTACATCTGCTTGTTGACCCTGTCCATCAGCCAGTTGAAAAGCAGTGAGTAAAGGATCTTGGCAATGGCATCTCTGAAAAGAGAAACTTGAGGGAAGACCACCACCCACCCAGTAGAACATCAGGACTGGAAGGACACATGCAGACAATAGAGGTTCCTTTAAGCATGGTGGTCTCCAACTTAGGGCCCCAAGATGGGCATCGCACATCCCTTTTCCCTTCCTCCATTCTCTCTTTACCTGGCATCCACAGCGCTTTCCACAGTGAGTGGTGTGAAAATCTTCTCCCTCAGTGTTTCCTATCAAAAAGCAAAGGAAGAACCGAGATGGCTGCCTTCCCTTCCCTGCACCCACCAGCCCTTCTTAAATATTTTCACAGTGGTACCATTGGATGGAGGCTTCTGAAGTTTCCTTATTGTGGAATGGTTACAAAAGGAGATTTTCATGTCCAAAGAGGGGAACATTTAGTTCAGAAGATCTAAGTGGATCATAAGAGGCCCATGATTGCGAGTTACAAAGCTTTGGAAATGGGAACCGGGGTTTTAGGGTGGACAGAAAAGGGTCCCTGGCTAATTGTGGAACTTTCCGAACTTCCCCGTTTGCTCAAAATGTGGGACTCAAACTCAGGAGCTGCAGTGAGCAGTTTCTCCATCCATTGATGGTGAGACCTGATGTTCTTAACAGACTACAGTCCTCCCTGTTAAGACAACAATCTCAAGGTTTGTTCCAATCTCCTGTTCTGACTTCACTTGCTTCCTTTTGGCTCTGAAGGTGGTGCTGCTTGCACACAACATTTGGGGGAAAACAAAAACACCAGAACTATCCAAGATAATGTGAGTTATGGGCTCAGTGTGGATTGCGTTGCAGACTGGGGCCAGCATCTACCTTTTTTGTGTGTGTGCAGGTCTAGATTTTAGCTCCCTTACCGTCACTTTGTAGGTGATCGACTTTTGCAAGCCTTCTGGAGAGATCTGCAGCAGCTCAGCCACGACCCGAATCTCCTTGGCGCTCAGCACAGTGGCCACTTCCTGGCAGTCGGTCTGCAAGGACCCAAATTAAGCTCAAAAATCTTCCCTTGGAATAAGGAACCATCTCTCTGATTTCTAGTGCTGCCTCCTACCTCATACTTTTCAAAGTAGACATTCCCCAAGTGAAGGATGGAAGACAGGATTCGGAAGATGCTGTCCTGGTCTTGGAGGCTGAAATTCAAGACTTCCATGGTGTCGAGCAGCCGATGAAAGTCTTCCAGGTCTGTTTTGCCAGGAATCTCGCAGTTGCCTCCCTGGGGAAGACAGCAGGAAAACATTTGATTCCCAACTGCATGTCCTAGTGCCTTTAATGGCAGGAGAATCCAGAAAAAAACATCTTTTCCGATGGAGACCTCATCCTCTTCTACTTAAATGTCCTGAGACTAAAGAGCTGCAAAGAAACACAGCTAGGCTTCACCTAGCAAATGGCAGGAAGTGACCAACACTGACTTCTCCCTCTAAATGAGGATTACTTGGCCCAACCTAGGTCAATTCACTGCTTTCTCTTGGATTTTAAGAATTCACCCTTCTCTTTTGTTTTCCAATTTGCATCTCATGAGAACTCTCTGAGAAGGTATCTGAGTTCTTTTAGAACCTGATCTGAGCCACTTTGGAGAACTTTAAGCATCTGAGAAATTAAACAAAAGACATTTGAAAGACAGAGTCATCGCCATGAAGAAATAACTAAGAGGAGTTCTCATTCAGCTCTGTACCTGGTTGAGATAATAGTAGGTTTCTGCGCTTTGAAGACAAAATGTCTGCTTTTGCTGGGTTGGGAGACCAGCTAGCATCTCGTAAAAGATGTGGTAATTTCGTTCATTTTTGGCCTAGGGAATGAGTCAGACAAGACTGATGGATACGAAGGATAATTATGAGTGAGAAATCAAGATACTTTAACCCCCATGTGCAAAAATCCAGAATGGCTACCGATGAAAGTAAGGAAGAATAGAATAAAAAAACACACATAAGGCTTACACTTCTTGATATTTCTAAGTACTCTTGCAGAACTCTTTTCAAAAGAGTTATTTCTTGAGAGGGCTTAGCTCATATTGCTAGAACGATCTTTTCAATTTCAATTCAATTCTTTATTGTCGATGCACAACATGTGTGCAGTGAAATTGAATAATTTTCTTTATTGCCAGAAAAAAAAACTTCTGTTGTTTAATAAATGCTCAACTGCTGCCCAAATCTAACCCATCTCTCATTCCTTTCGTAGACAATCATCACAGCTTGGACAGATGTGCGCAACCAACAGTACAATTCAGTTCATTTTAAAGGATCAAAGTAACCAGCTTAATCCAAAGCATTGTTCGTAACCCATGCAAACTGGAGAGAGGCCCTTTCCAAACCAGCTCCATGCAAATGCTGACTGTTTTATTTTCTTCCAAAGGCTTCCTTTGCCATTCTTAAAAAGGAAATGGGCCGAGCCTTTGTTTTGCACCTGCTTTGCCAGAGTTGCCATGGCTTGCCAGGACTATGCCAACCAAGAACAGAAGAAAACCTCACCTGAAAGATGACTCTAGATTTCTCCAGAAGGTACTGGGAGGTGATGGCACCACAGATCAATCCATTGCTGGAGAAACACAACCGGTTGTCAGTCATTTTTTTTCCAGTGCCGTTGTTAACTTCTAACGGTCACTAAACAAATGTTTGTAAGTCGGGGATTATCTCTATTATGCAGGGGCCCTGAAGGCAAGATTGTAAGGGAAGAAGCAGAGAGGCTGCAAGTAGGGGAGGATGTGGTAGGAAGGCCCGGGGTTTGGTTCACTTACTCCTCCAGAAAGAGTTCCACAAATTTTCCAAATCGGCTGGAGTTGTCATTCCGCACAGTCTTGGCATTTCCAAATGATTCCAGAAGAGGAGTCGCTTCGAGAATCTGACTCAAGCAGATAAAACACATGAGCAAGATATATATTTAAAAATCAAATCTCTAAGGAAGGCGCAAACATATATCAGAAACCTCCAGGCCCATAGGTAGGTAGATGAATGCAAGATCGAATCGAATCAAATTAAATCAAAGCTCTCCCTTAGTTTGCTTTGTCCTTCCCATTCCAGTTTGTACTTGAATATTCGATTCTTCCTGTCGCTTTTGATGGTTCATTTTTATTTAGCAAAAGAGCCCAATGGTGTGGCTTTTTAAAAAAAAAACAACAGAGGGAGAAATCCCTCACGAGGGGAAATACATTACTCTGTCCTCTTCTCCCATTGAAACCAAACCTTGCCAAGGGGCGATTAAGGAGCAATTGTCACAAATCCCCATTGGAAACAATAAAATGGAAAGGACCTAAGAAGAGGACGGATTAGAGGCAAGGGAGGTCTCTAAACCACAGCATGCCCTGGCTGTCACTTCAGCTTGATTTTTACTTAATCGCCAAAATCCAGCCTGCCAAAGCACCCGAGAGAAAAGCAGAAAACCCGGCAGTGTGCAGAACGGACAAAATATCCCATGAACGCCCCATTACAAAGAAAAACAGGGGGAGCTAAGAGAGAGAGAGAGAGAGAGAGAGAGAGAGATAGAGAGACGGAAGAGCAAGAGCTGATGTGAAAGTGAATAAATCAGAATATTTATTTGCAATAGCTTGACCTCTGAGCAATGACCAAATTTGGGGAGCAAGAGCCTTTATTGCATTCAGCCCTAAGAAAGGTAGGCAGGTGTATCGGGTCCCCTGGGTCCAAATCATGGAGGAAAGATCAGAGCTGAGTCATCATCATTTCATCTTGGAGGAAACTGCCATCCTGATTCAATGAGTCAACCAATAAGGAATGGTGATGGACCGATTGCTGAGAGGGAAGCCCTCATTCTCCAAGGCAGGTGGGAAAATGAGACAGGATCGAACTCATCCCTACACAATTGAGCCCATGCACACACCACGGCATTAACCAACCAGGGGAAAATTAAACCTGATGCACAGCATGCCCCATACCTTTATCTAGGGAAGCACCAAGAACAGCATGGCAGCAGAAGGTAGAAAGCAACGGTAGGTCTTCAAAGGTTCAGGGCGGTTCCCCCCCTTCAACCATCCACCCCTTGACCTCAACTGGGCCTCAGGTGAGCACCAAGGCTTTGGCTGAGCCTCATTGCCTCTGCTCACCCTCTCTGTCCTACCTGCTCGGTCACAAGGTGTTTCTGGTTGATAGCTGCCAGGTAACGAAGAATCAATTTGGTGGCCTCGGTTTTGCCCGATCCGCTTTCTCCACTAGAAGCAAAGCAGATGGAAGGAATATAAGGACCCTTGATCCCAAGGAAAAATCTCAACAGGGACCATAACCTGAAAGGAGATGGGAGATTGAGGGGTGTGTGTGGGGGTTCTCTTTCTTCTCTTAATTACTTTGAAGACTGTTGTCAGAAGGAATGTCCTGAGCTCACCTAATAATGATGCATTGGTTGAGTTTGGCATCTCTCAACTTGCTGTAAGCAACGTTAGTGATTGCAAAAAGATGTCTGCAAAAGAAAATAAGGAAGGGAGGAAGTTTGAAACTGCCTTTAAAATGGGGGACAGGTTGCTCTCAAGTTGAGAACGGTGCCTTTCTAGCTAGCCTTTCCACGAGCCTTACTGACAATAATTAGAAACATACTATGGAAGGAAGAGAAATATCAATACAGGTAGTTCTACTGTGTTGCAATCTGAGACAATCACTGCCAATTAAAGTAAAGATATATATATATATATGAGGGAAGACAAGCTGTTCATTTACGCTTTCTAGCTGTTTCAGATTCCGAGTGCTAACTGTAAAAAGCAGAGACGAACCAGAATATGAATTGTAGTTGCAAATTATCTGGAAGATAATTTATTGACTGAGAAGACTCAGTGGCAACTGAGACATTATTCATCTAAACCTCTGAGATTTCAGGAAGCACATGGTCAGCCTTTCCCGGAGCACAGAAGCACACAAGAACATCCTCATGGCCACAAGGACTAAGGATCTCCCCTGTCAAAAGAGCCCAGGGTAATGAAACGGTCCCCATTTCTGCAGGACGGAGTGAAACACCCTCCAGATGAAACCTGCAGTCAGTCAGAGACTCACGGTGGATTCTCTCCCAAGGCTTTGCCTTCATACTTCAGGACGTGGTCCGTTCCATAGATGTTGAACATTTTGTAAGGATTCACTGACACCAGGATGCTGCCTATGTAGGTCTGGCAGAGAGGAAGAGGAACATGTTGTGTGAGAAAGAA
>JAEANM010000095.1:0-47941 GCA_017656035.1 Myanophis thanlyinensis | reverse complement strand
CGCACGGCCTCCAGGCAACGTCCCATCACTTCAACGGCTTCGTTGGGGTGGCCTGGGGTGGAAATATACAGCTGGGTATCGTCTGCATATTGATGAAATAAATAAAACGTTCCCTTTTCTGTGGCAGAGACTCCTCAGAAAATGAGGGAAACATCTTTGGTTTTACACACACACACACACACACACACAGGGGAAAGGGATTTCTTTGCTAGAAAGTGGAGCCTAAGAAATCTGTGCCACCCCCTCCCCCTCCCAAGTGGGATGCCCACTCTAAGATGTTAAACCTTCATCCAGGAAGTCTCTGGTTCTGGGTTGGCATCAGAGGCTGAGTGTTTTATTTCCACCTTCCCAGATTTCAGAGAATCAAATGTTTGTGTAAATGGAAACAATGTTTTATCTTAAGAATATATTTCTTGTGAATAAAAGTTCCGTTTTTATCCAGAAACAAACGAAAGAATTTGAAGTAGGCAAGAGTCCTTAAGGGTGGCACAAGTTTATAGCACACCAGGGTTATATACAGAACCTAATAGTTAATATTATTTCCAGGTTTTGTTTTAAGAAAAAAAGTCCTTAGGAGAAAAATCTCTAGTTTTCATCTCACAACTTTAAATCTTTCCTCCTAAATCGTTAGCAAAAAAAACCCAATGTTTTTCTGCATGAAATACTAAGATGAGATGGGAAAGGTCATCCCTAACTTAAAAGTAATGGAGGACTCACCACCATGAGGAGATGGTATAGAGCAGGGGTGGGCACACTTTTTGACTCGCGGGCCACAATGCTTTCTAAAATTTGACCGAGGGGCCGGGCCAGAATAGGAGAATGGTGTGTTTATGTGAACTAATATAAATTGGATGTGGCCCGCGGGCCGTAGTTTGCCCATGTCTGAGCTCCACTTACTGAACCATAAAAGTCTGTTGTTTGTCTTCACCAATGCAATAGGGAAAAGCTTGACTTACAATTCCTCATGAATAAGGAAGGGTTTCAGCTAACGTAGGAATTGGATCAGACCCTCCAGCGAAATCAGCTTCCCAGATTCTCTCTCTCTTTTTTTTTTCTACCACGGAGAGAAAAAAGGAAAAGTTTTCTTCTGGGACTTTTCTTCTGCTAGTAACTAGTTTGGCGGGCCAGATTAAAAAACCCAACAGGCCGGATGTGGCCCACGGGCCGTAGTTTGCCCATGTCTGGTATAGAGGGTAGTTTGTTCCTCTGCATCTATCAGGTCCTAGAGTTTGCCTGTAATGCATTATTTGCATATCCTAAATTCACTGGCATGGTATTGATAGTTGTGTGTTGTTAAGAATCCCATCTTGTGCCACTGCAGGAGCGTCCTGGATTTCGACTTTGAGAAGCTGTGTTCGATCTCACTCTCACATATCAATGTCTATGCTTGTTTGGTGTGTGGGAAATATTTCCAGGGTAAGCCTGTTTCAGTCCCGTCTCCTCTTTTTTGACAGTTGACATAGGAATACCCATGTGATTCTTGATAGTAGGAAAATTTTGTGCATAATACCTGGGGGGGTCTTGCCTCGCCTTGATGAGCTTAATCTCGAGCAGGTATTACAGCTGATCTCTGACATAATAGGCATGAATGGGAGATCAGCACTTGAAATGCAGCCTGTCCCATCCTTTTCCATAAGGGCTGACAGAGCATAAGGTTGTGGGGCTATCAGCAGCCTTGGCTGGCTGACACAAACAATGGATTCCCTCCACCTCCACAAAGACATGACTCCCTCCCTCCGCACATAGTTCTTGCTCACAGGGTTGCTCTGCCTCCTGTCTTCTCCACAGGTCGTGGCTTGAAGTCCCATGCTTACATCCACAGTGTCCAGTTCAGTCATCATGTGTTCCTCAACCTTCACACCTTGAAGTTTTATTGCCTGCCGGACAACTATGAGATCATTGACTCGTCTCTTGAGGATATCACTGTAGGTGGCTGCCTTTCTGGTGGAGGGGAGAGGGGAGAGGTGGGGGTACACAGCTCAGCTCAACTCATAAGATTTAAATGTCCCTTCTCAGCCTTTCACCCCACCATCTATTGCTGCAGCAGAGGGCAGGTTCTTAACCCCCCTCCAAGCCTAGGGTTCACGTCCAGGATTGTAATGCTGCATTTCTGCATTGTAAACTCTTAAGACTTATTCACCCCCTGAGGGAGTCGGACTGGCGCCCAGCTGATCGCTCTCTCCGTGTGGCCTGGGCTAAGGCTTTCAGCAGGCCCTCTTCTCTCTCGCTTCTTCTTCTTCTCTCCCGTTTTCCAGTATGTACTGAAGCCAACTTTCGCCAAGCAGCACATCACCAATCTGGACAGGCAGGCCAAACTCTCACGCGCCTATGATGGCACCACGTACCTGCCGGGCATTGTGGGACTGAACAACATCAAAGCCAACGACTATGCCAATGCAGTTCTCCAGGTACTGGGCCATCTTTGGAGTGGAGAAGGGTAGAAAACTCCACTGCAGCCTCCCCCCCATATAACGCAATGCAGCACAATGCAATACAGGCAGGCCTTGTTTAGGGACTGTCTCGTTTAATGACCATTTACAGTTAAGGTGGTGATGAAGAAGTAACTTTATGACCAGTTCTTAACGTTTATGACTTTGTCGGGTCTGGAAAACAAGGAAGGAAGGAAGGAAGATCATAAACACAGCTGTGGTTTCACTTAAACCTCTTGGCTTAACAGACTAATAGAGCTGGAGGGGACCTCAGAGGTCGAACCACCAGCTCAAGTAGGAGACCTTATACCATTTCAGACAATTGGCTATCCGGTCTCATCTTAAAAAACATTGTGTGTTTTGTCACTGATTGAATTTATTTATTTTTTAAATTGATTTGCCACCTGTCTCTCTCGGGGACTACTCTAGATAGTTTACAAGAATAAAAGAGAAAATGAAAAAAGTATAAAGTGAACAAATTTAAAATAGAACCATAAAATAAACATACATCAATATAACAAAAGATGGGTGAGTGGAGAGCAGGGTGGGGTGGGGCGGAGGTGGAGTCCACCATGGAGGCAGCACTCACCCCCAGCGTGGAACTCCCCCATGGAGTGTCCAGCTTTCATTGTTGTTTTGCATTTGTGTGTGCCATGTAGGCCTTGTCAAATGTCCCTCCCCTGCGGAATTACTTCCTGGAGGAAGAGAACTACAAGAACATTAAGCGTCCTCCGGGGGATATCATGTTTCTGCTGGTTCAGAGGTTTGGAGAGCTCATGAGGAAGCTGTGGAACCCCCGGAACTTCAAAGCTCACGTCTCTCCCCATGAGATGCTGCAGGCCGTGGTTCTGTGCAGCAAGAAGAACTTCCAGATCACCAAGCAAGGTAAGAGTTCTGATGCTGGAAAGAAGACTAGCCTGGGATTGCTCAGAGGGGCCTTGGCCATCTAGCCATAGCGAGCACATAACCACGATGCATCTGAATCTGGAGTAGTCACCATTTGGATGTCTATATATATGAAGGGCAGCAAAGGGCTACTTGGGCTATCAGTAGGAGGGGAGGGGGGCAGGAATTCTGCATGAAGGATCCCCTTTTGAAAAGTTTTAAACCTGGTGTGGTCCCCTTTGGAAGAAGGAGGTGATTCCATGTTAGTGGTGGAGCCCAGAGTGGGGTTGTAGTGGTGTTCAGAGGAGCCCTTCCTTTCATGGCTTCTCACTTTATAGGTGATGGAGTTGACTTTCTTTCCTGGTTCCTGAATGCCTTGCACTCCGCTCTTGGGGGCACAAAGAAGAAGAAAAAGAGTAAGCGAAAGGCCTTGATGGCCTCTGACAAGTTTTGTAACCTTTTGTAAGACTACATAAAGCTCCAGGGTTTTGAGTGAGGCCCTCCTCGAAGAAGCTTCCTGAAGCAATCGTAGTCCTCGTAAGCAAATGAGGTGATCCTCCCATGTTACCCCAGAGGGGATCTGCCTTCAGCTAGGTTGAAAGGAGCTTTCCCTTGCAGGGATGCCCAAGGAATCCTAAGCATGACCAGAGGCGGCTGCACAAAGTGCATCTAGAGCTTTCTTGGGCTGCTGCCTTGCCCGCCACCCCCACCCCCCCAGTGCCAAGTGGGAAGAACTCTTCGCTGATGCTTCTTGAGGCAGAAGAACCACAGCATTGTCCATTACCAGCCCATGCTGGCCAGAAGTCTCAGCCAGCCCATCCTGGGAGAGACAAGCCAGTATCGCCCTCCACTTGCTTCTCCCAATCGCACAATTCAGCACACAGCCCGTCAGGACCCCTGGCTTTTCAGTTCTTTTCTTTTCCTCTGCCCATTTAACTGCATGAACTAATATATCCCCTTGCATTGGTAATATGTTAATTATGTTGACTTGTAATTTGAAGAGTCTGGCCCTTTGAACGTTTTCCTACCCTGGACAGGGCTATTGCCAGAATTACCCCTCTCAATTTCGCCCTGCCTGGAGCCTCATCTAGGACCCAATTGCTGGACCCAGGGCAAAGCCTTCTTTAGGGAGGTTTTGGTAAGCGGGAGGCAGAACCTATTTCTCTCTCGTTTGGTCACGGAGATTGTTACAAATAGATGTGCTTGCCCTTTAAAAATAAAGTTCTGTAGTCAATATAGAAAATGTTGGAAATCTGTTGATTAAAAACATGAAATACAGAAATGTGAAAAAGTTGTCTTCTCTTTCTGTTCTCTCCTCTCTTGTCTGCAGCCATTGTAACCGATGTCTTTCAAGGCTCCATGCGGATATTCACCAAGAAATTACCACACCCGGATCTGGTGAGTTGGGGGCCTAATTGCATTTTTTGCCCGAAAAAGAAGAGAGCACAGGGGAAGAGCATTTGAAGTGACAGAGGCAAATGCTTACCTTTGCTGGGATAATTAAATGAGAACCTCAGCTACCCATAGGCAGGCTGGCAGTGGAATCCTACGCTTGAGCACCAAAAGGCCCTTTGGCCGGTCCAGCCACCCACCCCATGACGTCCAGTGTCTCTGGGGCAGGCCCCAGTTTCCTCCTCCTTCACTTATTCAGCTCAAGTGTTGGTGTCTTTCAGCCGGCAGAAGAAAAGGAGCAGCTGCTCCAGAATGATGAGTATCAAGAGAAAATGGTGGAGTCCACTTTCATGTACCTGACTCTGGATCTCCCCACCGCTCCCCTCTACAAGGATGAGAAGGAACAGCTCATAATCCCACAAGTCCCGCTGTTCAACATCTTGGCCAAGTTTAATGGGATAATGGAAAAGGTGACTCCTCTGCTTTTGCCATCTATTGGGTACCTTACGGGCCCCAAAAGCCCCAACTGGGACAGAGCCCCTGTTCAGCAGGCAGCACCAGCAGTCTCGGCTGGCTTAGTTCTCCCAACGGAGACTTTCCACGGAGTGGATGTCACCCGTTTTCTTGATTGATTGGGTGGGAAGGGAAGGGAAGGGCCTCATCTGCAGGGAGCAGCAGCCTTTTCCATGCAAGCAGGGAGAGACCAAGGAGGTAGTAGCTGTTGCTTATTGCTGGCAGCTGAACCCTGATGCTTTCTGGGCATAAATAAACTAAGGAAAATAGTTGTACTTTAAACAAAGTTGTCTTGGCTTCCCTGGGAAAGTGGGGAAAAAATCTTTTTGCTCTTTCTTCAGGAATACAAGACATACAAAGAGAACTTTCTGAAGCGCTTCCAGCTCACCAAGCTGCCTCCTTACCTTATTTTCTGCATCAAGAGGTTCACCAAGAACAACTTCTTTGTGGAAAAGAATCCCACCATCGTCAACTTCCCCATCACGTATGTACGGGCCTTCTCCAGAGGAAACCGCTCTGCCTTGGCAAATGCCGGAGGCCAATGCTGGGATATGAGGTGGGTGGGAGACCCAGAGCCACGCAGATCAGTCCTGAAAGAGGCAGGATGAGTGCCAGCAGAGGGTCTGGGCTCTTCCCAGGGACTTTGAAGGAGGCCAGTGAGCAGGGCTACGTTGATCCGGTCTGCCTCTGGGAATTTCAGAGAGGAAATGGAAATTTTGTCCTGGGTTTTAGGCCTGCATTTTGTTGCAGCTGTGAGCAATCACAAACACCAAAGAGCTTTGGTGAGCCATGATGGAAGTGGCAGAGACATCCATGTTGCCTTAATGTCAACATGTCAGAAGCGTTCTGCCCCCTGCAGCCGATTCCACTTCTCTGGAGCGCCATGAGAGAAAGGGATCCTTCCTCGGGGAGCCTTAGCAGGTAGTTGAGCGATCCCATCCTCGGAGCCTTAATGGCGACTTTTCTGCTGTAGGAACGTGGATCTCCGGGAATACCTCTCTGAGGAGGTGCAGGCAGTGCACGAGAACACCACCTACGACCTCATCGCAAACATCGTGCATGATGGGAAACCTACGGAAGGGGCCTACCGGATCCATGTGTTGCATCACGTGAGTTTTGGCTTCCCGTGAGGGTTGCCCTGCCCCAGCCTTCAGCCCCGGGCACTGAGTAAACCCCGGGGTCTCCCTCTTGTTCCTGAGGCCAGGCCTTGTGTGATGGCCTCTGACCTGGACGGGGCTCTTGCAGGGCACAGGCAAGTGGTATGAGCTGCAGGACTTGCAGGTGACGGATATTCTCCCCCAGATGATCACGCTCTCCGAGGCCTACATCCAGGTGAGTGCTTGGCCTTTCTTCTGCCGCCCTCTGAAGACCACAGGGCCAGGAGTGGGCACCCTCTTCTTAACACCTCTTAGCTGACTCTATTTCAATAGATCTGGAAAAGGAGAGAGAGCCAAGAAGAGAGCCACCAACAAGGAACGTGAAGGAGGAACCGTGTGCGGAACAGGCCCGGCCAGAGGCCGGAAGATTGCTGCAAAGACCGGTTGTTGCCTGGGTCCTTCGGAGAAGCTTCTCCTCGTCCTCAGTGTCCTTTCTGCACCTGGAGAGGCCCTTGCTGGCCCTTTGGTCCTGATGCAGCACCAGCAAGCGGCTCATCTGGATACTAGAAGACCACCAACCCTGTTGCATCCTCCATTTGGAGGAGGTCTTGCAGGGGGACCCAATGGACTCCTGCTCCTCTCTGTGCATTAAACAGGCATGCTGGTTCCCCCCCCCCCCGACCCTGCTGTGTTTTCCTGCTCTTCCTTCCCCCCCCCCCCCCCAAGGGAACGTGCGATTCAAACAAGGCATCCCATCCACCAGGGTTTGCGTTAAGACATGTTCACAGCGTTTGGGTGCTGCTTTTGGTTATACGGAAACAAGCCCTCAATGGGAACAGATTCTTCGAAGCTACATGGAAACAAAAAAAATCTAAAGAGCAATATAATGGAGTATTTAAACCATCTAAAAAGAGCTTTTTCACCAGGGGAGGGAGGCCTCCTGGGTGCTGCTGCAATTGTAAAATGTGACACCCCTCAGCTTACCAGGAAAATAATACACACCAATTGGAAAACCCACACTGGCTGCTTGTTATTATTCTCTGGGCACAATTTAGGGGGATTGTGTTAATGTTTCCTGAATGATTATTTGAAGGACGAGGGAGAGCATATAAAGATGCCAGTATTTCTAAAGTTGATTTGACCAGCCCTTGGGAGAAGGAGATGGGAGGTTCAGGGCTAGACAGTACGGAAGTACGAAGGCAGAACCCGTCTTGCAGTAGCTCTGCAATCCTAGAAAACGACACGGCTCCTTTAAGGAGGGAAGTGTGCTTGGCTCATTACTGCATGTTCCACATTGAATCCAAGCCACTGCATGGCTATACCCTTTTCTTCCCGCCCCAAAATATTTCTATATTTCTAATGGTAGTTTGGTGGAATTCTCAATAGTGTCTCGTTAGAAGGGAAAAGCCTTAAGAATTCTCATGTGATAAAAGTAAGGTATATTAGATGGTCTTCAGGTTTTGTCTTGTACTCTTATCACACCTATCTATAAATGCATACAGTTTGCACAAGGAAAACACTTCATCGATGTGATCTGGAGGTTAATTTTAATAGTTGAGATTATTTTCTTCATCAGCAGTCAAGATGAGAGAAGCAGGGCTGTTCTGTCTTAAACAGGACCTTCCTTGCTCGCTTACAACCATACGTGATCCTGGCAGTGCTGTATAGCCTAGAGGAGGATGGGAGAGAGAAATGAGATCCCGGCCCCAAACAAGGGATCCACATCCTTGTAATCCCCTGCGATATTCTGGGATGAGCTGAGCAGGAGGATCATAGCACCTAAATTAATTTGAAATCCATCCTTTTGGGTTCACGCTGGTTCCCATTGGGTCCTCATTGAATTGCTGGGACTGAAACAGCCCCATTGAGCTGGCAGCTGCTGGCTGTGCAGAGTGGCCGGCTTTGAGAGGCACCTGAGGAGGAAGGCCCAGTCCTCACCTGACACTGCTTGGCTGCACTCAAGCTGGAGCACCAGTAAGTGGGTCCCTGGGCACAAGAAGCGGCACTTGGCAAAAGCTGCTCAACTCTGCAGGCACCCAGTTCCTGGGGAGGGACAAGAGGAAATGGAGAGCCCGTTTGGGTAAACTCTGGATAGGAGGGTCATCACAAGAGGAAAGGGAAATAGTCTGACTTCACTGGCCACCCTGTCTTGTTTTTGCAAATGTCTGTTACCCAGGTGTCTTAAAGCTTGCTCTCCTCGCTATCTATCCCTTTCTCCTTGCAGCGACCCATTTGCAGGCAGCTCTCTGTTCTGTTTCATTAATCTGGAGAAGCAGAAAAGAGCAGAAGCACTCAGATTAAATGCCTGTTTCTTTGAAAACCTGGAAAATTGTGTCCCCATAACAGCAATGCTTGCAAGGTCCCTTTTGACTAGAACAGATGAGCCTTATCCCCTTTTCATGCTTGGTTTGAATCACAATGAGATCTTTCCAAATGTGTCCTTTGTATTTGCACTCTTTTCCTCTCTCTTTGCTCCCCCGGTCCAGAATATATGGCTTGGACTTGGATTGCAAACACCTGTCCAGGTGTCTTCCCTGGACACATGGCCTGTGTTCTGGCTCCAATTGCTTTGCCTCTTAGGATTAGTTAGAATGGCACACGTCAGTTGGCTTGAAAAAGTTCCCACCTGGCAGGTAGTTTGGAGGTCCCACGGCTTCGTTAACAGTGCAGCCAGCTTTGACTGATGCTGATAGATGAAGTGGTTGCACTGCAAAAGAAGAGTTGGGGGTGAGAGACAGAAATGCATCTTCTGGGCCACTGGAGTTCACATTCCCAAGCCCACAACCCGAGCAGAGGAAGTGCAGATGAAAGGGTTGAGGGCCAAGGCCAAGGAGGGGGTCTCTGGGTGACCTGAATCATCTCCCGGAGTTTTTAAAGAGCTTTCCCAAAGGGGAATGGAATGATGCTCCATCATTGCTGAGGGTACTGAGGATTGGTGAAAGGAATCTCTCTGAAATGACAGGCCACGGATTGTCTGGACAGACCTTAAAACGACTGGTTTTGACTAAAATAAACAGTGGAGACTTCCTTGCAGTACGCGCTTCTTCACCCCTAGTCCCTTCTCAAGGCCTCCCTACTGCCTCCCCACGGAACGGGTCTTTTCCAGAGCCGCCATTCTATTCCCTTTCAGAGTGAGCAGCGTTAGGAAGGCAAAGACATTAAAAGGAGCAATCCGGAAAAAGTAGCAGAGGCAGACTTAAAACTGCCCTTGATGGTTTCCTATCCAGGTGGAACTTCATATGTTGCCTTTACTTTTTTTTTAAAAAAAGGTGCCTCTCTCTGAGGACCTCTGCTCCATCCAGGAACTATTCCTCCCGAGTCCTGACCAATCTCGTCATCCTTCAGATACTGGTTTTGCAGTCTGGTTCTGTCCATACAGCCAGAGACTTCTGTGTTCTTCTCTTAGACTGGGTACACAGCAGGACCACATTCCCTTCCCATTGGGATCCCCAGTTCTCCTTCCAGGTATCTAAACGAGCCAGAGGCTATTAACTATTTAGGAATTTTCCCCACATCACACTTCTAAAATAACTACATTAAATATGAATAAGATATGCAAAGAGATTTCCTTGCAGACTGATAGGTTTAAACCTTATCCTGGGGAAGGTAGTACCCACACGTGATATTTTGCTGAAATTCTTATGTTTGGAAAATATTTTTAAAAACAGTATATTGTTGCAGTTCCAAAAGTATTTTTGAAACACGCAGCTATCATTAAAGATGGAAGTTCTGGTTTTTAATGCAGACCTAGTGACTGACACCAGAGTATGCGTGGTTTAGGGGCACCTTGCCTTGGTATGAGCTGAGTCCCAGGTGCTATTCAATATCCCATCATCTCTGCCTGTGTCACACTTAACAAAAAAAAGGTTCGATTCTGCACTCCCGCAAAGATGGCATGCTAAGCTTACGAGCACAGCCGCATCCCTGCCCGGGACCCTCACCTGAGGCCAGGAGGAAAAGGAAGGGCTACAGGCTGTGGCCAAGGCTGCCTCCACTGCCGCCCTGGTGTGATTTCCTCTTAGAGATGCCTTCGCTTGGCCGCTGATCCTGAGACACATCTGACATCCCTCGGCTGTGGTTGGCAACAGGCTGTCTGCAGAGGAGAAGCACAAAGTGATGCTGAAATTAGATGGGAGGGAGGGGATGGCAGTGCAGCCAAAGAAACCCTTTTCAGCCTCTGCGTCCCTGGTGGGGTATCAATGGCAGCAACAAGCCCCCTAGTCTCAAAACTGTCTCCTGTTTCACGAAATGCAGTGAAATATGCATTTCACTGCATTTCGTACCATGGATGACTGTGTATGTGACGAATAAAATTTGATTCGATTTGACTCCTGTATGAGAGTTTTTCCAGAGGCATTGGAGGCAAGCCACCTTCTTTCTTCTCTTAAACACTTGAGGAGTTGCTGTCTTCCAAAAACAGATTTCAGGGGAATAGATCCCAAAGAACGTCAGGGTAATCTAGCCATGGCCTCCTAGCCTGTCTTCATCTTGATATTGAGGACTGGCTCTTCTGGAGACCAGTGACTCTTTCTCCTGCCATTCAAACATTGGCAGGCCTCTCTCTGAGCAGCCTTGCCTTGCTGGAGACCCAGCGTGTGTCCCTCTCTCCCCCCGCCCCATGTTCGGCCACAGCCTCCTCTGCACTTGGCTTGGCATCTTCTGTTCCACACATGCCCATTGCTTGCCGGGCTATCTGGCTGGTCACTGCCTGGCCTGGGAGAAAAAGGGAAAAGCCTCCCGAGCCCCTTTGTACCTGGACCACAGTTTTCCTCCAAGGCACACATGAGCATCATCCCACATATCAGACGTGGCCCCAGCTTGCTCACAATTATGTCCACAATGATCACCGTGTATTTCTCCATCAGACACTGGCACATGCCGGCAGCAACCGCAGGCAGGATGTAGCAGAGTTTGGACATGGCTTTGCCAATAGTGGCCTGCGGAAAGATGAGACATGTGAGCAGAGAGGTCAATGCACCCACCGCTTCAATGCTTTGCCTGCCGCTTGCTGCGGAACAGGACCACTCATGGCGGCCAGGTGGGCATGGCTGCTTGCTGAAGGGCACAGCCACTAACATGGCAGACCCAATGATGCCATACCTTGGGGATGACAGACTCGGCCTTGCCAATAAACGTCCTGCACAACCAGCAGAGAGGCAGGGGGATAGGCAGCAGCTCCTGGCAAAAGAAGAGCCGGTCACTCTCACGCCACGCGGAGCCTTTGGCTGAGAGGTCTGGTGTGGGATCTTGGCAGCAGCCCAGGCGTTTTCCAGCAGCAGCAGCAGCAGCAGCAGCAGCAAAACCCCTCCCTCCCTCCCCAGGTCCTCACCACATGGACCCCATGGTGGAACCGGACCCTCCCCTCCAGCCTGCTCTTTCTTCACCCACCCACTAGAGATCCACTGTGCCTCTCGGTCTTTGTAAAGGGTTTAAAAGAGAAAGTTTGAAGTTTGGAAGAATAAAGGTGCTTCTGTAGAAGGGCATCTCTTGCCTTTCCATTTACCAAGCCCCACCCATTCCCTCCCCTCCCTTGTTGAGAAAGGAGGGGCCGCACAAGGCATGGGGCTGTGGGCACTCGGAAGCTGCCTTTACCTGAGTGTGGCCACTGGGCAGGATGGGCACCTGGCCTTGCAGCTGTGGAAGGAGCTGCTCTAGCCCTCTGAACAGCTGCATCAAGCCATCCTGGCTTCCCGTAAGGTCAGCTGGACAGGCACCCAACTGGGTGCAAACGATGCTGGGATCCTGATGGGGAGAAAGGGCGCAGCCTATAGAATGGCCAACGGAACCAGCTGGGGGGATTGTACCCTGAGTGGGAACCCAGAGAAGATCTCTTGCATAGGCTCCACCGGAATCAGGAGTGGCACAGGAGTCTTATGGAGAAAGCCTTCCCAGGCCAGGACAGCTCAAGTGGCTGTCGGATGCTGTCCAGCCATTCCGGGAACTCCCAACCTAATCCGTACGTATCTTGAGATAAGTCAGCCATCCTCCCCAACCCAGAGACTGTTTCCCCTTGAGGTCGGAAGAAGAGGTTTGGATGAAGACATCTGCCCAGGCACAGGGAGTAACTACTTACAAGCTGTTTTTCCAGGCTGGCAATTAAACGGGCATAGTAGTCCTTTACCAAGGCCTGGCACTGTGGGATAAGTGTCTGAAGTGGTAAATTGGTACATTCATGCTCCAAATACTTCTGGAGAGTTTTCTGTTGAGAGAGGAACTGTATGAAGAGGATTGAGCAAGAGGGGTTGGGATAAATGTCAGCTTCCCTACCCCTCCCTCACTTGGCTCTGTCCACAGCTTCAAAGTTAGAAAAATGCTGATGCAACAGCACAGCAGAACAACAACAGAGCTGGAAGGGAAGTCTTCTAGTGCGAGACTCTACACCACTCTAAACAACTTCTGGCGGCAAGAAGAACAAATAAACTGCACATCTGAGTCTGGAAAAACATTAAGAAGAGTAGCAGGCACTCAAACAGCGCTGTTCTCTTCTCCCCACAGAGCTGGTAAATTAATGAACTGCTTTGTCACCTTAAAGGTCGATTCCTTGGCCATGCGCACCAGGATGGAGATAAGTTGTTGGCAGTCTGCACAAATATCCTCCTAGAAGAAAAAGTGATTCACCCTCTGAGAACCTCTTCCCCAAAGCCTTTGCTCACCCATCCCAAAGACTTTCCTCTTCCTTGCGCTTCTGAGCCCTGGCAGTCGGAAACCGGTGGATACCCTTCGCCCTCCGGGGTGGTCAGTTAAGAGGCACCAACCATATAGTTATAGTCATTGTAGGATTCCAGCAAAAGAATCTTTCAAGACTGAGAGTATTTCTTCCCTCGTCTCTTTTTAGCTTCTGGAAAACTAGGGAGGGTCTCTTCAGAATGTCTCTCATGCTTCCCCCCCTTACTTGTTTACATAACAAAATTGTTTTAATCCACATTTCTGGGTGCTGTTTGGACAAGGCCCCCTGGGCTAACAGATCTGCTGACGTTTCTGGCTAACAACGTCATCACAATACCTACATTGCTGATTCTGTTCCAGACACTCTCGTTGCTGGCCTGGTTCCACCCAGTCTGAATACAGTGATCCAAAGCATCACACTTGATGGCTGTCATTAAGTTGCTGCACCAGTATGCTGCTCCCTTGGCACATTCATTCTGGATCTTGCTGGTTAGGACTGGGAAGGGAAGGAGAAGGTCAGCTTGCTATTGACTGTATGCAACGAGGACAGAAGGAATAGAATGCATTAAAAACAATTTTAGTCTGCCCTTCTGTTCACAGCAAATATATATTATTTCCATAACAGTTCTCTAAAATAGGTTAAGTATAAAGATGTTGATTGGCTCAAGGTTGCACAATTCATTTCATAGGAGACTAAGCTGTTGAACTTTGAGACATTTCCCACTAATGACTTATGGGATTTGCTCTTGTCATTCTGCTTGCCAAAATAATAGTGCAGGTATTCCTCCACTTATGACCACAATTAGCACCAGACTTTCCATTGCTAAGTTTTACAGTCATAAAGTGTGATGTTACGTGGCTACATCGGTTAGCAGTAGAAATTCCAGCATTCCCGGTAGCCATTGGAACTTCAGATGGGCATGGGGAAGGGGGAAGGGAGGCATTAAATGGGAAGTGAAGGGAGCATCCCAGGGATGCTGCTGCCAGAGGATGGGGGGGGGGGAGAACCTGAGAGTTCCTTGCAAACCCCATGAGTTGGTGAAGATGCTGCAGTGTGGTAAAAGTTTGGGGAGGTTGCGGAAAAGATGATGCCGTGACTTCAAATGGTCACTGAGCAAATAAATGGTCAAATAAATATATATTATAAATATTTGTCTGTTTGTTTATAGTTCAAGGTAGCCCCACTTTGCATGGTTCGGGTGTAGGAGGTGACACGGTTGGGCCTGAAGGAGGGGTCAAATGCATTATCAGTGATGAGTCTCACAAGAGATCCGAGTGTGACGTGGCAGGACCCAGGAAGCAGGGCTACTCAGCTGCTGCAATGCCTGTCCTTTGGAAAATTTAATCTATTCAATTTAGGCACCTCCATCGACCCTTTAGCAAGTCTGAAGTAAAAGGTCTAGCAATCTTAACCCAGATGCGTAACTGAAAAAGATCTGCACATTTTACAGGTAGCACATTTTGTCATTTGCCTATAAAGAAGTAGTTTGCCATCCATTTTTTTCTTTGCAAATACCCGTGATGAAGACATTGAGATTTGGAATCTATTGACCTAGAAAACCTGATGGTGGCTGGGTGAAATTGGGAAGGCAAAACCTGGTGACGGACGTAGAGGAGGCAGGAAGCGTCCCCAGTTGATCTTTGGCCAAAAATGGGCCAAACTGTTATGGGCTCCGGGGGGACCTCTGCCCGTCTCCCGGCTGGCCTCAGAAGTCCGAAAAGTCACCCCTTTGCTCTCCCGAATTAAGTCTTCTACTGAAGGGTTGGATTAGAAAATTATAAAACAAATGTCACTCACCTCACCACCTCTCCATCTTTCATGAGGCCTAGGAGGGTCTCCTGATTGATTGATTGATTTGATTCCCCCCCCCATCTTTATTGCTTTATAAGTAAATCAAGGTGGGAAGGATAGCCCAACCCCCTTCCTCCTCCTCCTCTTTTTCCCACCCCTACAGCTCCGTGAGATGGTCTGGTGGAGAGGGAGGGTTGGCCCAAATGTCACCCAGGCAGCGGCTTCTAACTAAGGGCCAGGACTTTCTCTGCCCGAGGAGCCTTTTCCTCCATTTTTGAGTCTCTTGTTAAGCAGCCTGCCCTGATGGTGGCAGGCCGGGGGGGGGGTGTTTCTCCCATTCAGTGCCCCACTGCCTCCCCCCCCGCTGCTTACCCAGGCCTCCGGAGAGCAGGCAGAGCAGGATCAGAGGCCACATGGTGAGCTGTCCGGCATGCATCCCAGCGCTGGGACGGGGCCCTTTTTATTCTTCGCGGAGTGGTCGAAGGCAGCCAATGGAGGGGCTAATGGAGATGCATCGTCTCCTTGGCTCCTCCCAATTCATTCCCAGCCCTGCACAACTGCTCCACGGAGGTGGCTGCCAGGCCCTCAAGATGAGGCGTCTTCAGAGGACGTGGGTTTTGCAACTTGCACTTCTGATGTGCCGTCACCTGATGCTCAATGGCAGCAATGGCCTGCCCAAAATGGAGCACGTTTGCCCTAACATCTTCAGGATGTCCTAAGGATGAGGGGAGCTGGCAGGTGCTGAACTGACTCTCCCTCAGCTGAGCCTGGGCATGTCCTGGAGCGCATCGCCCTCGTCTCTTCAGCACATTGCAGTCTGCAGGTGTGCCACTCGCAGAGCCAGTCTCTTAGCACATGCGCCATGTCTCAGCTGGGACCCCTTGGAAGCAGACCCCCCCTCGGCCTTCCTGCAGAACTGAAAACGTTTATTTATGTTCCTCTATTTACATGTAATCAGTATTATTTTGTTAAAATAAATGTAATTTTAATATTTACCAAAATTTAAACGATTTTCCCCCCTCAAACCTCCCCCCCTGTGCAGTTTTTGCTTTGGGGCTCCTAAGGCCCCTCCCGGCCAAGAGGAGCGGCTGGGCCTCCATTTGGTGGGCAGGTGTGCCAAGATCCCGTTGGGGGCTGAGGGGACTGCTCCCCTCTTGGGATGGCTTTTTGTGGCAGGACTGAGGGCTTTCCAGCCAGGCGGGTGTGCTGGGCCTGGCCTCCCTCCCTCTCTCCTCATTAAGCAGCCAGGCAGCTCTTGAAAAGGGTGAAGCCCCCTCTTCAGTTAAGCCCCTTCGAAGTGGGTGATGCAACCGGGCAAACACCTTCTGAATGGGCCAGTTCATCCGTGGGTGGCTGGGTGGGGAGCCAGAAGAGGGTCCTCCTGGAGAGAAGTGGAGGCACTCGAGGCAGAGAGGCCTTTCTCCTCCCCTCACACCCAACTCTCTTCTTTACCCTCCAGAGTTTTCTTTTCCCAAATAAAGAGAATTAAGCAGTTTGTGGGAAGCAGGAAGAAAAGCACAGACTTTACGCCCAGGGACACAATCTGGGGGGAGGCGGCGGGGGGGGGGGCGGAATTGGGACACGAGGGCTTCTGCTTTTAGGCCAGTCTTTCTCAACCTTGGGGACTTTTAAGAGGTTTGGACTTCAACTCCCAGATTCTCCAGCCAGTTTTGCTTTGCTAGCTGGGGAATTCTGGGAGTTGAAGTCCAAACCTCCTAAACTCGCCAAGGTTGAGAAAAACTGTTTTAGGCACTGAGCTGCATCCACGGACTTGCATTTCCCTGAAGGGCAGCCCCCGCAGGGGGTCTTCGGGCTAGGAGGGCAGCGGGGACTGGGGTGGCCCTTAAGGGGAGCAATGGCCGCCTTGCTTAGCTACCGCAAGCCCGGCAGGCCGAGGGAGGGGCTCCCATAACCCCACGCCAGACACGGGGAAGCAGGGGAGTCGGGGGAGACCGAATCAGGGCCGGGGAGGATGGGGGGCTCAGTGGGTGGCCTTTCCTGCTGGTCCCCATTGAGTTTTGCTCGTGGGAAGCTGGCAGGGAAGCCACTAGCGGAGAACGCGGGAGTCGGGGCGGGTCAAGCGCCAGAAGGGCCAGCCACGTGGCCGCGGGGCATTAAGGCAGCCAGGCTCCACCGGAGTCTGGGGGTCCCCAGCCTTGGCCCCTTTAAGCCTGGCGGACTTTAACTCCCAGAATTCCTCAGCCAGCAACGCTGTGTGGGGAATTCTGGGAGTTGAAGTCCGCTGGCCTTAAAGTGACCCTGCTCGGATGGGCATTCTAGGAATTGCTGAGTCACGTGCAACTCACAAGCGACCTAAATAACGTCCCCCAACGGTCCCGCTCGGCGCTCTCGCGAGACTCCTTCAAAGTCGGACCCGGAAGCGCAGAGCCAGCCTGAGCCGGCCACGTGACGGGGAAGGGAGAGGCGGAGCCGCGAGAGAAACCCCGCCCCGCCCGCCCGCCCGCCGACCAGATCCAAACAGGGGAAACCAGACCGGACGGCGGCCCCGCCCCCCCATTGGCCGCCCGAGGCGGGGGCGGGGTTAAAGGCGGCCAATGGCAGCGCGCGCGGGCGGTTGGAGCGGCGATGGTGGCCTGGGCGGTCAGCCGCGCCGTGCAGTGAGTCCCGGGCGGGCGGGCGGGCGGGCGGGTGGGCGGCGGGGCGGGGCGGGGGCGCCGGTCCCGGGCGGGGCGGGGCATCGCCCGGGAAAACCGGCCCTGCCGGCCTCCCCCCGTGCTCCCTCTCCGCCGGCCATGGTGCTGGGTTCCCTGAAGGCCGCGGCGCTGCGTTCGGGGCGGCGGGCTTGCCTGGCTCTGGTGGCCGGCGCCTACCGGGGCTGGCCGGTCTGTCTGACGCCTCCCTTCCGCTACAGGCTGCTGCTGGGGACGCTCTACCCGGCCTACGCCTCCTACAAGGCCGTGAGGAACAAGGATGTCCGGGAATACGTGAGTGGGGGTCCGGGGCGGGCGGGGCGGGGGTCTTTGCCTCCTGCCGGGCTGCGGCTGCCACTCACCGGCCTGTCCTGTCCTGTCCTGTCTGCCCCCCTCCAGGTGCGGTGGATGATGTACTGGATCGTCTTCGCTCTCTTCATGGCCACCGAGACCATCACGGACACCTTCATTTCCTGGTGGGTCGCTGGGCGGGGTGGGGAACCGAGGGACCGAGGCCTCAGCCGGCCTGACTCCCTCCCACACACACACACACCCCTGCCGGGAAGGGCTCCCCATCCTGGTCAGAGAACGACCTGCAATAACTGAGAGGGCTGTTGGCAGAGAGCCAGTTTCCCGGGATTAGCAAAGGAATGGCTTCCCTTCCCTCATCATCTCTGGGTTCGTGGGAAAGGCCTCCTCCTCCGCCTAACCCTCCTTAGCTCTGAAACACAGCCCGCTTGGCGGGGCAGCCGTTGCTGAGCCGACCTGTTGGCCACTGCTGACTCCATGGGTGTCTTTTGGGTTGCAGGTTTCCCTTCTACTATGAGATCAAAATGGCCTTTGTGGTATGGCTCCTGTCTCCTTACACAAAGGGGGCCAGCCTTTTGTACCGCAAGTTTGTGCATCCCACACTGTCCAGCAAAGAAAAGGTAATGATCTTCCTGTTCCCAGGCCACTACTGTTGGCGAGTGGACAGCAGGTGCCCCTTGCCCTGTTTTCTCTCCATGAAAAAAAATGCATTCCTGACTGCACCTTTTAAGGCTGTGGGCTCTGAGCCTGCATGCAATTATGCCAACTTAGAATGTGCTGCCTGCATTTCACCAAGGCAGAATAGAGAGTCAGAATAGGAAGGCGGCCTTTTGGAAATAGGTACAGGCAGCAGAAGATGAGCATCTCTATAAGGGGTCACACCTTTGTCGCAGAAACAGTTGCCTCCTTGCCACATATGGCCTTTTGGGTATCAGACCTCCATTTCCCCTCCCCCTTTCCTGCAGTTGAGTTACAGGAGCACATCCTTATCCTGTGGCAGGAGATTCTTAGGGAAAACCTGGAGGGGTGGTTTCTTGATGTGGGGGCTGCCTTCCTTTCTTCCTCTGATCCTGTCAATTGTGTGACTTCCTGCAGGAGATTGACCACTTCATCAGCCAAGCCAAAGAGCGTGGCTACGAGAGTCTTGTGAGCTTTGGGAAGAAGAGCATCAACGTGGCAGCCACAGCAGCTATCCAGGTGGCTGCAAAAGTAACCTGAGGTTTCCCTTGCTCTGATCTCTTGGCAGGGCTGGTCTGGAGGCAAGCTTTGGCCTCACAGAGTGGGGGGCATTGAGGGGAGGTGTTGCCATAAGTATATTCCTTCCTGTAGTAGCAGGTTTCTCACCCCCAAATCATCTTTGGTAACTAGGTGATATTGGGCTGCTTTCCCCCATGACTCTATGCCCTGCTTTCGGCTTGTACCACATGGGTAACTAATTTACTTCTCCACCTTCTCTGCTACGTTTCCTCTCTAGCTTATACAAGCTTGTCATACATGTGTCCTTTAGGTGACATATTAGGAACTGTGTGCTGGCTGACGGCTCTTTCTCCTCTGAAATACTGTGATTTCCCACTCCTGAAGCCCACCCCTTCCTTGATTCCCAAATAAACCCCTTTCTCCCTCTTGTCTCCCGGTTAGGGCCAGGATGCCCTGGCAGGTCGTTTACGCAGCTTCAGTATGCAGGATTTGCGCTCTGTGCCAGACACAGCCATGGTGCATTACTCAGATCCCCTCTATCTGGAGGAACAGGAGCTGTGCCGGCGACCGATTGGTAAGGAAACCGCCATTGTAGAGCAAGATACAAAACCAGCGAGTGTTTTCAGAATTTTCCAAGGCTCAGATGACATAATAGACCATCTTAACATGGCATTCGGTCACACTTGTAGCTCAGCATTTTGTGTCTTAGTATAGAACAACTTTATTGTCACTTTGAATGTACATTAATTGACATACATTAAAATGAAATTTTGTTGCATACAGCTCTCAATGGGATCTGGTATCTTCTCTAGGTCAGATTAAACCACCCTATGGGTGTTTGTTCAGGTATTACAGGTTGTGCCACCAATTTTACTATGGGGCAATCCCTTTTGGAATGAACCCAGCCTATAGAAGCGAGTTTGGCCTAGTGGTTAAGGCGCCAAGCTTGGAAGCAGGAATCTGAGTTCTAGTCCCAGTTTAGCCATGAAAAACCCTAAGCAAGTCACACACTTTCAGGGCATCTCACAGGATGGTGATTGTGGGGAAATAGGAGGAATGAGTATTAGGTAAGTTACACCCCCCACCCCCCGGAATTATTTACAAAAAATAATAAAGATGGGGTATAAAACAAATCACTCGGACAAATGTTATAGCCAGTTTGATGACATCTAAGGGCCGCCCTGAGTCCCTTGGGAGAGAGGGCGGTATATAAATTTAATAAAAAAAAGGTTAAAAGTCATACATAGATGCAATGCAGGCTTAAGACTTCAGATGAGGGAGGAAGGGATTCCTCTGCAATAGGAACCCTTCTGTAAATTTGTCATTTCTGCTGTGTGTATCTTGAGATGCACATACACATCTGCGTATACAGTTTACCAGGAAAACAAAACCAACCTAGACTGAGTAGCTGCGGCCATTGAGGTTTTTGATGTCTGTTGGTCTTCCATCTTTACTCCTAGGTGGGGTCATTTTTCCATTCAGGAGTGGTACACAATCTGGGGATTTTCATTCCTTCAGCCCAACCTGAAGTGTCACTCCGAGTTCCTTAAAGTGGGGGCAAACACTACACCCAAGTGCTTTGCTTTTAATCACGAAGCCAACATAAATTTTGTGGGGTTTTTTCCAATGAAAAGGAACAAGAGATCTCAAATGTCAAAGCAAACCAGATTTAAAAAAAAATGTTTTCTCCCGTTGGAGATACTAGCTTGGGCATGTGTTGTTGAAAGTAAGCAGGATATGTGGTGTGCTAATCTGTTTTATTCATGGGTGTGTGTGTGTCACACATCCCTTTATCAAGTCAGGGATGCTTTGCGTCCAGCTTCGCTCCGGACAGGCATCCGTCCGGAGGTTTACAGGTTGCTGCTTTCTGAGTCTTCCTTGGTCTGCATTTGCACAGGCCACAGGGCAAGAAGGCAGCAGCCGGGCTCCAATAGCAATGAGGAGGAAGAGGAGGAGGACTTCTGGTCAGACTCTGAGCTGTCTGCCCCTTCCAGAGGCTGCCGCAAGGACCCCGCTCTTCCCAAGCCCTTGGCCAGGAGCCAAAGCCTTCGGCAGAGCAAGAAAAAGCTGCCGGCTAAAGAGGTACGGAGGTCTGGTGGGGACCTGAGCCAGGTGGCCCAGAACCGCTGACTTGCTCCAGCCAGGAGAGGGGGGCGACGGCCGCCTGGCCTCTTTCTCCCCAAACTTCCTTCTTTCTGCAGAGTTCGTCCCGGGGGATCCGAAGCCGTTCCCACAAGCAGAAGCCAGAGCAAGAGCGCTAGGCTCCCCCCCCCCCGGGGGTTGCATCACTGGTGCTGGGCTGAGGTTTGGGGGTCCCTCCAGCTCCTGTTATTTCCCCACTGCCAGAGCAAGAAGAACCTGCCAGAAAGCCTCCGCAGGACCCCGGGACCAGCCTCTCCTCCCCGCCCGCCTTTGGGACGGACGGACGGACGGACGGGGCTTGCCTGGACCGCTGCCTTAAGCCCCGCCCTGCCTGCGGCTGGCTCCGCCCCCTTCCTCCGAGGCCGCCGCTGCCCCTTTTAATCTTGCAATAAAGGTGTTTGTCTACCCGTGTTGCCTCCCGCCAGTCACTGGGGGCGGGGGGCGGGGAAGAGAACGGGGGTGTGTCCTGCCGCGCAGGCGCAGTAACGGCCTCGCGGCGGCGGCGGCAGCCACAACGTTGAGATGGCTGCGGAGGAGCTGCGGGCGCTGCTCGGCGGGAAGGGCTGGCCGGTGCCGGCCTCGGGCGGCTGCGATGTCTCGGAGCCGGCGCGCCTGCGGAGCAACGTCTGCTACGTGGTGCTGGTGGTGCTGTTCAACGAGAAGGTCCGCAGAGGAGACCCCCTGCGCCCCCACCCCATCCCCACCCCGGCGGCGCCCGCGGGCCGCCCACTGACGAGGCTTCTCTTCCCCCCCGGGCGCAGGGCGAGGTGCTGGTGGTGCAGGAGGCGAAGGCGGAGTGCTACGGGAGCTGGTACCTGCCGGCCGGGCGCATGGAGCCCCGCGAGACCGTGCTGGACGCCGTGCGGCGGGAGGTGCAGGAGGAGACCGGGCTGCAGTGCCGGCCGCTCACGCTGCTGGCCGTGGAGGAGCGGGGGCCCAGCTGGATCCGCTTCGTCTTCCTCGCCCGGCCCACCGGTGGGGGCGCCCGGCCCGCTTGAGGGGGGAGGGGCGCCCCCCTGGCTTCTCCCCCGAGGCCGCTCGCTTCCCTCCGGCTGGCCCTGCAAGCGAGCGGCGCCCCTTCCTTCGTTGGGCAAAGCTCGGCCGCTTCCTCCCGCTGCAGCGCCGCCCGGTCTCTCGCCCTCCCTGCCTCCCCCGGCTCTTTTCCTCTCCTCTCCTCTCCTCTCATCTCGCCGCTCCGCTGTTCCTTTCTCTAGGCGGCGCCCTGAAGAGCCTGCGGGAGGCGGATGCGGAGTCGCTGCAGGCGCTGTGGTGGGACCGGGCCAGCCCCGCCCTGCCGCTCCGCTCGCGGGACATCCTGCCCCTGATGGACCTGGCGCTGCAGTACCGGGCCGACCCCCGCCATCCGCCGCTCCTGCCCGTGGAGCTGCCCTGCGCCGCCGTCTGCCAGCGCTGCCTGCTGCTCTTCCCGGACGGCGACCGTTCCCTCTGGGTCCTCCTGGATACGACCACGGGGACCCCGCGCCTCCCGCTGGTGACCAGCAGCCCGCTTTCCGCCAAGCCGGGCAAGAGGCTGACGATGGCCCTCCAGCAGCTGCTCCAGAAATGCCTGGCCCAGTCTGAGCTGGCCATCCACCTCCTGGGCCTGCTCGGCCTGCAGCACCTGGGCAAGGACCCAGGCCAGAGCGATGGCGTCTGCTTCAATGTAGTGGTCACGGTGGGCAGAAGCGGGCAGCAGCAGCAGCAGGAGGAGGAGGAGGAGACGGTGGGTGGAAGCGAGGCTGGGCAGCAGCAGCAGCAGCAGGCACCACCCGCCTTGCAGGACCCTGGTTTCACCTGGTGGGAAGTGGAAGACGCGGCTCTGAAGAGCGAGCTGCTGGGTAGGCTCCACACCGCTGCCTTCCTCCCCATGTACAGCTAGGTTCGCCCAGCCGAGACCACCGGACCAGAGCAGGTCTGGGGTGCTGTTGTCCCCAGCCCTGATGAAAGCAAGGGGACCGGGGAAGCTATTGTTAATAAATAGGCAGCGGAATTAATAAAAATATCTATTCCATGGTGACTCTGCTGTGGTTCTTGCAGGAAGAACATAAGCTCAGAAAAGCTTCCCAGATGTTTCTTTATTAGATGTCTTTGCCCCTGGCTCTGCTCAGCAAGGCCTCCAAAGACCAGTTTCCCTTGGTTCCCTCTTGGTTTCGGGCCAAAGACCATCAGTTCCCTGCAGAGACCGAAGCAACATGCACGTTGAGCTAGAACAGCACGTCCAAACATATTCATGGAGTAGAACTCCGGGACAGTCCTGGGAATGAGATGGTAGGGAGGCTTCCGTTATCTCACCCTAGCAAGCTCTGGGTTCAAAAAACGGGTCAGGAGCCATGGCAGGATTAATCTTTAGGCCCACGGAAGATATTGCAAAGAGTAAGTCCTGGCAGAGAACCTTCAGCTGAGCACATATGCCAAGGAAAGGGGGCGAGAAGAGGGTACCTTAGCTGGACAGCCCCACACCAAGAACTATATAACAAGCTCTGGGCAGGAGCCTCTTTTCTGGCCTGGGCTCTCTGCTGCATTTAGAGAGGATCCTAAGTGCAGTAAGAGTAGCAAAGAAAGTTATAGTAACAGATCCCCAAATCCATGCATCACAGAAAACTCTTCTTTGACAAGGACCTCTGTGATTTAATCCAAGTGGCTAAGACAAGCTAAAATCAGTCTTAGCTTGCTATTGTTTTTTAGAAGATAAAATCCAGACGCTTTATCTGGAGCTTTCTGTTCTTGAGGAAGGCACCAAGAAGGCCTCCAAGGTATGAGGCGGCCCCTTCTAAAAAGCTGACAAGGCCAGAGCTGGCAAAAGCTGGGTCAGGCACCAGAAGGCAGGCAACGAAGTCCCAGCATAATCGAGGCACACTGGGGAGAACCCTTCTTGGGAGAGCTGCGCAGGGGCTGCTGACGAAACAACCAACTGCTTCTCATCCCAACCGTCCCTCCTTATTTGGAGCCATTTGTATGCCAAGAACGTTCTCTGCACACAGGAAGTCAGCTCTGGTGCTGCTCTCAACCGCTGAAGG
The DNA here is from genome assembly GCA_017656035.1 of Myanophis thanlyinensis. Classification (NCBI taxonomy): domain Eukaryota; kingdom Metazoa; phylum Chordata; class Lepidosauria; order Squamata; family Homalopsidae; genus Myanophis; species Myanophis thanlyinensis. Next base: position 23,851 of record JAEANM010000095.1, on the reverse strand, counting down.
CCTCAGGGAAGACGCAGGCAGCCAAGGGGCCGGAAACCCAGAGCTTTCAGCTGGGTGAAGGAGCGCAGGGCTGGCTCTGCCCCTTGAGGGCAGATTTGACAAAGACGATGGCAGCCAGCTCTTTGCAGAATTCCTCCAGCACAATCACCCCTTCCAAGAGCATCTGGTGGCCGATCCTATGAAGAGATTGTATGCATGACAAAAAAGGGCACTTTCCCTCTTCTTATCAGCTGCCCTCCCCTCTCACGGCAGACAAAGGACCTCTGGGTAGGAAGGGCAGGCTTAAGGCTATCACTACTGCTCTAGCATTTGCACCAGAGGCCTCAGGCTGTGCACATTTTCTCCAGGACAGGTCACTGCTGTTTGACCACAACTACTGCCATCCAGGTGACCTTCTCTGGGCCATAGTGTCTATACACTCTGGTGGTGGTGGGTGGGGGGGGGGGGGGCTTCGTCTTGGGCATGCAGTCCACTTTGGAAGCCATGCAGGCAAGTGCCTGGAGGGGCCTGAAAGTGCTCCAGCCAAGCAAAAGTTGAGCTCTGGCACAAACCAAGGAAAGAACCACCCTGTCCTCTCTGGCCCACTTACGGGTGCTCCTCTGGCACCAGCCCCATGAGCTTTCTCCGGACCTCCAGCAAGTTGGCGGAGAAGTCTGTGATCCGATGAGCTGTGTGCATCAGGCTACCAATCACCTGGTAGGAGAGAAAGAGTAAAGAGGTTGGTGGGGGAAGGGCTGAGAAGCTTCTCTGCTGCAGTTACGAGTCCTTGTGGAGATGGGGCGGTATATAAATGTGATAAATAAATAAATAAAATACAGCAGCAGCCACAGCCAGAGGGGACATGGCTGGGCGCCTCCTGGATCGCCTGCAGAAGCTCACGGCACCCAGAGTTTCCCACCCTGTGCTTGACACCCCAGGCCGAAGGTTACCCTAATCAGCACTGAGAAGAGGGTCCTGCAGCCAGGGGCCAAAGGGAGGTAGGGGTCCAGAAGGTACTCGTGGAGGTGAGGGTGAGGGAAGAGGGCCAGGCGAGACAGCATTGAAGTCACCTGCAGGTTCACCGCGTAGGGCTGTCATGGGGGGGAGAGAAAGAGAGTGAGTAAAAATGCAGCAGTTCATCCACAATCAGCCCCCGGCAGCAGGTTCCCGTCCACCACCCACGAGAAAAGGGAGCAGTAGGAAATGGCTGCCTGCGATACACACCCAGGACAATGGCTGCACTGCGCCATGTTCTTCTCATAGGGAGGGCAGGAGGTCAGGCCTGGGGTGTCCCAGGACCCCTCTTCCTTGAAGCTGTCTCCCCAACAACAACCTGGAGACTCTTCCTGCCTTGCTGTCACCAGAACATCCACCTTACTGCAGACTGAGGATGCTCTCCCAGGCTGCTTCCCTCAGCCTCCTACCTGGTGTAAGATCTGGGCCAGCCGATCGAAGAGCACCTGCAGGAAACGGCCCTCATAAAACTGGGGTCTCGCAGAGCTGGTCTTCTGGGGCGACTGAACCTGGGGCCACGTCCAGTGTGCAACATTCGCACAGCATTCTTGAAACTGCAAGAAGAGAGAATCAGTTGGATTTTGGATGGTCCGGATGTTTATTCTTTTGTGACAAAGTTTTATATTTTGCCCATTTCTGTATCACTGGAAAAGGTTTACAAAATTTAAGGTGACCCACAGAATGCAGAACGCTGCTGCAGAGCAGAGGCCACCAGAGAACATGCCCTGCTGCTGGGCCCTGAGCCCTTCACACCTGAGGTGGGAACCTCTGTGGGTAACCAGCCATTTCTTCAGGAAACTCAAGAATTCAACACTTCCATTCAGACCCGGAAGCTAATGGGCAACCCATGACTGCGCCATTGAGTGCTATGTTTAATTAGGCGTAATTGATTAAATTATAAAGTTATCTTTTACAATGCTTAATTATTAGTTGGGATTGGGCTTTAATTATTGGAAGAGAGGAATTGGGGGAATGTAATATTTCTATATTAGGCTTCTGTAGCATTACTGTTCAATATAGCTCTTAATAAAATTATTGGGGAAAAACCTGGAGTAACAATACACAGGTGAGCATTGTCAGCATACCAAGGACACCACACCCCCAACATGTGACAGGTAACCTCTGTCAGCAGTTTCACACAGATGTTAAACGGCACGGGGGAAGACTGAGCCTTCAGCCCCCCAGGTCAACTAGACTGAAAATATAACAAGAAATGTACATGACAAGAGCTGACTGCTAAGAAATAGCAGAGCTGCTGCTGCTGCTGTTAGGACTGGGCCCTCTTGGCCAATCTTTGCAGGTAACCAGGGGGACTGAGTGCCATCAGGGCACCCTCCCTCCAGGTCCTGGCAAAGGCCAACCAAGATGGTGATCACGTATGTCTTTCTCATGCCCAGACCTGAAAAGACCTAGGAAATTCATTTCCTTTAGAGCCCTCAGCTGTTGGAGCACACACACACACACACCCTTTCCCTTTTCAAAAGGTTGTTGCTCCAGGCACCGTTTAAAAAAAGGCAGGTACAAGAAAGGGACCAGGAGACGTTGCATTTCCGTCGTCATTGGAAAGGATACCAGTCATTTCAATTAACCCTGGACCACTGGAGTTCAGAAAAACAAATCCATTGCTTATTTAGGATGCAGCATGGGGAGAGTGTCAAAGGACTCACCAGTACTTTGGCATCATGGACATAAGTGTCATATCCTGCCTCCTCCAGATAAGGTGAGGTCTTCATTTCACTTGGTACTAGGCAAAGGAAGCTGGATAAAAAGAAACCACAAAAAAGATGGCAGTCAGAGCTCTGAAGAACCACCCTTCTAGCCTGGTTGCCCTTCGCCTTTTCTGGCCAAGTAGAGAAGCCCACTTTGACCCCTTCCCATGTTCCTAGATGCAGAGCCGCGAACTCGGTAACATCTCTCAACCATTTGCATCCAGGGGTCTTGCATCTTCGTATTCCAAATAGGGAAGCCAGCAGCTCTACAGAAGCCGTACCTGCTGACCGCCTCCTTCGCATCCACAGACCCCTCTGGCTGGCCAGGCCCTTCTTCCTTTGGAGCCAAAGGGGCTGCTGGGCTCGGCCTCTGTAGCACAGCTGCTGGGAGTCCATCTGCAAAGTAAGGATCTTCCTCTAGGTCTCTGCAGGGATAGGAAGAGGCCAGCCTTGTTTTCAAAGTTACATTTAAATGAGCAAAAATACAATATTTAACAACAAAGACCAACTTCAGTGCTGCTGCTTCGGGAAATAGGAACTGACAGGCAGCATACGCCGGTCTGCCGATCAGCCCCAGGGGTCCAGGCTCATCAGCTGCTGCTTGAGCACGAAGATGAGGTCAGGCCAATCCAAGAGGATCAAAGGAGGTCCTCTCCCCCTCCCCTGCACACACACCCCATCTTAGACTGTGAGCTAGAGGGCGGGGAACACAAATGCCAACACTGTGTCATCACAGGAACCAAAGAAATGATTTCAACCCATCAAAAGTGGCTCATACTAATAAGAAGGGCCATCCTGAAGAGGTTTTTGCTTGTCAACTGCAAACAGGGAGGCCATCAGGTGCCCTCTTGCTCCTTCCCCCTGTCACTTACAGCCCCTCTTCACAAAACTCCTGCTCAGGGACAGCAAGGTCTTCCTGACCGAGTGGACTTCTCAAGATGTAGCTGCGCTCCTGCAGATGGCACAGCACCAGGCTCTGCAAGATGCGCTGGTCAGGAAGCCAAACCAGCTCCTCAAACAGCCGTAGCGTCGCCACGCTGACCTGCAGCAAGGAGGAAACTGTGTCAGCGGCTGGCTTTGGGGGAAATGGCCTGGTGGGTTCCAACAGCCGAGGCAAGACACTCGGGCTGCGGACACCGCTCGCTTTCTCCTCATGCTCTGCAGTGGTAGAATTCATTTTTTTTACTACTGGTTCTATGGGCGTGGCTGGGGGGGTCAAGTGACTGGGTGGGCAGTTTCTGTAAGCAGGGCAATAAAGATTAGGCTAGAAACAACACCGGAATATTTCTTTCCTGCCTTCCTTACAAGATTAATCCTGTAAAGTGGGAAAAAACAAAAGGAGATTTATTCTGACAACCGGTTCTCTGAACTGCTTAGAAAATTTATTACTGGTTCTCGCAAACCGGCTCGAACCGGCTGAATTTCATCTCTGATACTCTGCACTACAATTTAAGTCAGAAGTAAGATCTACAGTCCTGGGGGGAGGGGGGGGGATTGAGTCTAGAGTTGGGCCACAACTCCCCACAGTTCCCAATTCAAAGCCTCAGCAAAGAGGAAAGACTGCCTTGAAGGTGCTGTCAGGTACCTGCGACAAAGCTAATTCCAGGTATCCAAACTACCAATGGCCTCAACTGCACTGCCACCATGCAGCTCTCGCAGAAGGGAGATGGGACTGGTGAGAGGCTCACCTCATCAGAGGGATGGCTGCAGTTCTCAATCAGCTGTGAGCAGAGGCTGGAGCTCTGTTGCCGGCAGGCTGAAGTGCTGGGTCTGACGGGATCCATCTCTGCTCCCAGCAGAAACCCAATCAGCTGCTGAAGGAGGGCAGGAGCACGGATCCGTCGCACCAGGCCTGTCAGGATGGCTACTGAAGAAAGAATCCCGGAGTCTGACCTGCCAAGAAAAGACCCACTGAGCAAAAAAGGGGTTGCTTGGCTCCGCTCCCCTTCAGAGCTCCCTGGCAACGTGACACCTGCAGCCAAGTGTCCGCTCGGCCCAAACTCACATTTGCAAGAGCTGAGGCTGCAAAGTTTCCAGGAAGAACCTCCGGCCCATGGTTGTGCTCAGGGCATCTCCGATAACCTGATGGGGTGCACAGCCACAATTAATCACTCCTCCCACCCCACCCAACTAGGCAATCATAGCCTTTAGACTAGGCCAAGGAAGAAGAGGAAAAAGGCACAGAGAGAACAGGGGAGAAGGTTTCTTACGGAATGGGCCTGTTTCACGAGATGGTCACAAAAATCCAGCCAGCCAAAGAAAGCCTCCAGGCTGGGTTTTCCCGGGAAGGAGCTTTCCGCAACTGAGGTGTCACTCTGAACAAGATCAGCAGGGTTGATGGTAACGGGAATAGCATCGTACAGGGAGCAGAGGTAGTCGGACAGCAGAAGGCACAGCATGCTGTCTTGGGCCAAGGCCTGGGCAGCAGCTGGATGGTCCACACTGGTAAGAAGCAGTAGATTCTCTTGGGCTTTTAGCACAACCTTCTTGTTCTGCAAGGAGCACAAATAACACAATTCCTGCAGCCACCAGTCCTCCTCAGTGTAGACTCAGTGTGTGGAAGGGAAGAGTCAGGGCGAGATAAGCTCATCCTTTCTGCTCTGCAGGAGGCATGACCTTCATGTGCCCCAGGCGGATTGTTTCATACCTTGCTCTTACATAAGCCAATTAGAGAAGTCACCAAATTCAGCATGGAAGCAGTGGGGTGCCCTCCGAGGGGTTTCTCTGGACAAGGCTCTCGGTCCTGTTCTTCAGAAGAGGGCAGGGACTGGCCAGAGGTAAGACCTGGCTTAGCTGCCAATCCCAGCGAACCAACATTCGGGCCCTTGAAAGTGAAGTGGAGCGGAAGGCAAGTGCACGTCAGGTCAAGGTCTACTGATCAATCAAGCACTTGGTTCTAATTTTATATATCTCTTGCAATTGCTTCCATATTTAACTTTTTATCAATAGTAAACCACTAAGAATCACCTTAGCAGTGAGATGGGTGGCATATACATTTAATAAATAAATGAGTAGAAATAAGTTTAGCAAGATACAATACTCTGGTCTTACAAGAATGGTGGGACGTAACAATTACTGAAACGCTCCAAACAAAACGGACTAGTTCCTTTCCTAAGACAAATCACTCAAGAATCCCAAATCCCACCGCCCAAAAGAAAAAAATTAGAGGCTGTTAGAGCCAGAATGCACATGCTGAGAAAACATCAAGTCCTTCCGGCACAGAAGAGTCAGGGGACACAAAAATCCAGTAGAAGCCCTTTCAGAACTGAAAGTAGCAGACAGTGACAATGAAGCAGCCTTTCTAAGCCCACACTCAGCTGCACAGCAGTTGTGTGTTCTGAAGTGCAACATCTGGTGCGGCCTAAGGCTGCCGTTGTGGGAGCAGGAGCTGTAGCCCAACCTTGGCACCACCTTCTTCTCCACATGTGAATCTACAGCAACCAAGCCCTGCCTTGTCTGTCCTTGTGAAGCAGTGTTTGTCAACCTTGGCAACTTTTAAGATGTCTGGACTTCAACTCCCAGAATTCCCCAGCCAGCAAATTCTAGTTATTTCTTTTGATGTTTGTCTTCTGACCCATCCTAGCTTGGCACGGCTGATACACAGTGTGAAAAGGATCATCACACCCAACAATCCCTTACCTCTAGGACATATGGCAGGAGAGCAGGTTCCTGCCTGATTTTGGTACACAGAACAGCAATAAATTGCAGCACTTCCTTCTCAGGCTCAGGGCCCAATGCATCACCCTGAAGCTGAATAAGTTTCTGCAGAAAGATTGAAAGGTGAGGCAAAATCAATAAGCATCAGAGATGCTTTAGAAATATCTCGGAGCTGTTAAAGCTGGACACATTTTCTAAGTAGTTCTCTTGACAGAATGGTCGATTTGCAAAAAAAGACCTTAAATAGGCCCTCACCTGAACAGGCCGGTAAACATTGAAGTAATGCATGAGCGGACTCCGCATCTGCCCTAGCAGGCGACTGAAAAAGAGAAGCACCTGTGACCTCATTCCCGGAGGATACTGTAGGAAGCAGAGAAATAAGGCTCACATTAGGAAATTAAATAAAGCTTTCCATCAAAAATGTACATCAAAGATTACATTACTTGGCTGTCTTGAATGCTAATGGAACATAGTGATAGTGCTGAACATTAGACTGAAAACAATGCTTAGGATGTAGGTGCAGGTCAATTACAATCTTCAGTCTACTGCAGAATAATTGTTATCAATAACTGTTATCAGTCCTATGGTTCTGAAGTAATTTGTCTGTTTTTCAATGTATGATTTGGGGGCATCTTGTACAAATGTTAATTGTCAAACCTATCTTAACTTAGACATTTAGGAAAGAAAGATCCTTGACTCTGTTTGGTTGAAGTTAAGTGATTGTGAAGAAAATGAAGCTAGATCTGAGTGCGAAGGTTACACTTTCCCCACTTTCCCTGGCTCTCTCCCCTGACCAGTCCATCAGGGTCCAATAGTATGTTCTTTTGATGTTTTGGGAACTGATTTGATGCTTGGCGCCTCTTGATATAGTTTTGCACTCAGTTCCCAGGCCAGGTGTCCTTGGCTTACTTCCCATTCCCATACTTTGCTTCCCAAAATCCTGCCCTCCTCTCTGTGCTTTATGGCAGGATGCCAGCGAAACGAAGAAGTCGAAGGTGGCAGGCCTGACATTATCTTACTTTGATAAACAGAATTAGTACAAATAAAGACTTTTTAAATCAAACAGGCAAAAATCCAAATGAAGCCACAGTAAAAGGTTTATCTTCATGATTCCTTTGAAAGAGGAATGACCTATGTTTAGATGTAGAATCTCTGAAGAGAAAGGAATGTGGAAATTATGCCAGAGGCCAGAATTAGAAAGGGGCATTTTCAATCAATCCTGGGGGGGGGGGGGAGAGAGAGAGAAGACTTCTTGAAAACCCCCCCCCCCCCCCAATGGGGCCCTCCCGCCGGAGGAAAGAGGAGCCACCTCGGCCTTCCCCAGAGTGCTGAGCGTCTCCAGGATTTTGTGCTGCAGCAGGTACTCCAGGCAGGGCCCCGTCTCGCCTTCCCGCTGCTGCTTCTCCTCGTAGACCAGGATGTCCAGCATCTGTTTCAGGCGCCACGGAATCTCCGTCTCCCTCGCCGGCTTCTCCTCGTCTGCGGGAAAGGAAGGCCGCAGCCTCAGCGGGTTCCGCCGCGGCAGACATCCCCCCCCCCCCGGGAAACGGGGCCACCTGCCTGCCTGCTTACCGGAGGCCTCCAGGTAATAGTGGGTGACGCCCTTCCAGTGCTCCGTAAAGGCGGCCGGGAGGTCGAGGGGCGGCTCCTCCTGCAGCGAGAGAGCAGAAGGCCCCGTCAGGCGCCCGTCCCGCGACCCCCTCCCCTCCCCTCCCCTCTCCCCCCTCCCCGAGCACCCACCGCCTCCACGGCCCGCTGCAGGAGGACTCCCAGGCGGCCCAGCAGCGCCATGGCGGCCACGCCATCCGCCCGCGCCTCTGCGTCATCAGCGCGCGACGGGGGGGGGGGAAGGCGGGGCCTGGCTCGCGCTGCCGGGCTGCCATGTCCTTGGCTGCGCTGCTGATCCGCGCGGGCCGCGCCGGGGGGAGCGGGAGGACCCTGGGCGGGAGGCTGGTGAGGAGGGGAGGGGAGGGGAGGGGGGAGGGGGGAGGGGGGGGCTGGGGTCCGGGCCAGGCCAGGCCAGGCTCGGCTCTCCCGGGAGGCCCGCTGCGTCCGGGCTCGGGCGGGGCAAGGTCGCCCTCCCGGCGGGGAACCTGCGAGCTGCCTTTGGGCTCCGGCGCGGTCGGGCGGCCTCGAAGTGTTGACGGCGGGGAAGAAGGGAGGCCGGCAGCCGCGCTTCTTCGGAAGGGAGGGACGGGACGGGACGGGACGGGACGGGGGACGACGGGCGTCACCTTGTTTCATCCCAGGATCCGGAGCAGCAGCAGCGGTCCGGTTGTGCAGAGAGGGGCGGGTGGAAGAGGGAGGCATGGCGCCCCTGCCTGCCCGCCCCATCCTGCACCGGTTGCTGGCAGGTTAAAGTGGGGGTCCTGGCAGTAGTCCAGGCCCCCCTGTCGTCCCCCCTTCCCCGTCTTGGGTGGGCTCAAACCCCAGCTGACTCATATTTAGGGTAGTTGCAATGTTCATTTAACAAATATTGGCAGGAAAAGTCGTAAAAGGGGGCAAATTCACCCAATAGCTTTTCTACTTAACAACATAAATGTTGGGCTCAGTTGTGGCCGTAAGTTGAGAACTGCCTGCATTTGACCCCTTCTCCAAAATGCACCTGTGCAATATTGTAAATTCTTGGCTAGAAGATCGATGTGTGTTTGACAGACATTCTCCTCAGCAGGGAAAGCTTCCGGTCAGTTCCCGTAGGAACCTTCAGTATGGCTGGACGGCATATTTATTGGGAGATAAAGTTAGCACAAAAATAACAGAATACAGCAAAGTCTTCACAGTGGATGGTAATCTCTACACTGGCACGGCAAAACTCGCCCAGCAAGTGGCAGAAACATTGGGTATGTAATGGGCCGTTGTATATTGATAAACTGTGTGGTAGTCCTTGAGTTATGAATGTAACGGAGCCTGCCAATTACGTCTGTGACCGGGGGATTCATAGGACTGAATCACGTAACTTGACCGTGGTCACTCCCTGCTTTCTCTAATCGAATGCACAACGAGGTATCTCAGGGTGGGGAAGGCCATGCGGGGGCCCTAGTGCTTCCAACCACCCAAGGCCTTCCCTGACCCATTGAGATAGCTCATCCTGCCTGTCCGGGTCATTTACCCTGCATAGATCAGGAGTGTCAAACTCGATTCCATTGAGGGCCACATCAGGGTTGTATTTACCCTGGGGGGGGGGTCGGGGGGGGCATGGGCAGTTCAATGTCACTCCTGTCACGGGTGCCTGTGGGGGCCCAAGCACTCTGTCAGTGGAAACAGCCTCCTGAGCTCCGTTTTCTGCCGCCCCGGCCTCCTGCAACCCTTTGCCAGTGAAAATGGAGCTCGGGAGCCTGTTTTCGCTGGCAGAAGCACTGCAAGCTGGTCCTTCGCTTTTTCTAGGGCAGCCCTGTGGGCCAGATCTAAGTACCCCATGGGCTGGATCTGGCCCCCAGGCCTTGATTTTGACACCCCTGATTTAAATGATCAACGGAGCTGTCTTCTCTCCAGCACGTCTAACTTGGTTTCGCCTTGAGCGAAGGCCTCCCTATATGCTCCAGTTGTCTTTGCAAAAAGCCTTTTTTGCTGATGGGAATCGGTGCACATGTCCTTCTGGGGCTCCGTTCTGCTTGGCGAAGGTCTTCCCTCAAGTGAATAAGAGTCCTTGCCTAAAGCTTCCAGGTAGCTCATGTTATGTTTAGAATTGAGAGGAAAGGAAATTGTAGTGGTATATAGATACGGTTATTGCTTTCGTAATAGAATACAGGTAGCCCTCGACTTCGGCAGTTCATTTAGTGGCCGTTTGACATTATAAGGGCACTGAAAATAGTGGCCATTTTTACCACTGATGACCTTTGCAACGTCCCAATGGTCATGTGATTTACATTTGGATGCTTGGCAACTGACTCATATTTATGACAGTCGCAGTGTTCAGGAGTCATTTTGCGACCTTCTGACAAGCAAAGTTAATAGAGAACCCAGATCATTTAACAACCGTCGCAAAAGGGGATCACACCCAGGACATGGCAATAGTCACAAATAGGAACCATTTGCCAAGCGCCTGGATTTTGATGACCACATGACCGTGGGGACATTGCAATGGTCGTAAGTATGAAAAATGGGGATGAGTGACTTTTTTCAGTGATGTTGTGACTTTGAACAGTCACTAAATGAACTGCTGTAAGTTGAAGACTACCTGTACTCTCTTTCAGAAGAGGCTTTTCTTTTTCTTCCTCTGCACAAGAGGATTATGATCTCTTCAAAGAAGACAATTTCACCTGAATCTGGGAAGAATTTAATTTTCTGCATCAGAAAATATTTGGCCTTTTTAATGTCCTTTGCAGGTTTGCGATATTTCCCAGAAGCCAATGTTCATTTGTTAGACAAATTAACGGGAGACGGGAAAAAACTAGATCTGAAATATAATGGCAGTTGCTGTGTGGAGACCTTTTACAACGAGCCTAAGCATCCCAATGGGAACTCTTACCGGCTTCAGGCTTGGATGTACTGTTCCCGCTTTCTGCAGTATGTGGACGCTCTCAGCCATCTCTTGAATACAGGTAATCCAGCGAAACTGCATTCATGGAGAACAGGTGAAACCAATAGCGATTGCCGCCCTGTACCAGCCTTCCTGCTGTGTAGCAACGTCACTGCCTGAGCTGCTCAGTTTGTGGCCAGATTGGGGAAGGAGTTCTCCAAGCTTATGGTCTCAGGGGACTTCAACCTGCCTTCTCTGGGAATGGGGTCAGAGGTAGACCTGCAGTTCATGGCCACCATGACAGCCATAATAGGACTGTCCCAGACCGTCCAGACCAGACGCTGATCATCCAACGATCATGGATGTAAGGGAGATGGCATTTCTCCCCTAGCATGGTCAAATCACTGCCTGGGAAGCTTGTGGTTCTCTGGCATTGACTCCTACCAGAGGGAGATTAGACCAGGACTCAGTGGGTTTCAGAGGGAGCTCTCAGTTGGTCTGGACACGGTCATCCTTGTGGACCTGCTGCACAATCTGGGACTCTGGTGGCAACTTGCGACTTTGAAGTGGATTCACTTGAGCAGCCGCCACAGCCATTGATCCCGGAAGGCCCCAGGTGTACAGAGGAGCAGAGGGAGATGAAGCAGGTGAACAGGTACCTAGAGCTCTGCAGGCGGGCAACAAGGAACGAAGAACCAGTGCAGGCCAAAGCCACTTTTAGCTCCTACCCCTTGATACCAAGAGAGGCTAAATAGACCTTCTGCACCCGTAGATAACCATTTTCCACCTTCTTTCCATTCACCCAGACTGTCTTAGGAAGTGGTAGTTCAGCTACATGGTGGTTGTGAGGAATATGCTGGGCACCTGACAGATAAAATCACCTCTGCGTTGGGTTCCATCCTTGAAGCAGGCTCAGCGGAGGATGCCAGGGCCAGATCCTGCAGAGTTATCTGTAAAAAGTTTGATGCTTTTGGGCCACCTCGCCTTAGCTGTAGTGGCGGCATGTTTTTCCTGGCTGGTTCAGGCTGCCTGAGAAGGGACTTGGATTGGGTTTATTGCTCTTTGGGAGGCAGTGGTAGCCTCTTGCTCAAGGGATCATCACCCAGCCTGGACAACTTTCATCCCTCCCCTTTTAGGGCAGGTGTAGAGAAATGGCCACCCTGAAGCTTCAGTAGACTCTGGATGAAATTGCTTTTTTTGCAGATTAGGTTAATCTCATCTGCTGGCATTTCTCAGAGCCCCAAAGATCTGACTCTGAGCCTAGGTCTCAGGCTCTGAGTGGGAAGGGTCCTGTCACCTGCTTAGCAATGAATGGTTATTGTGTTTCTCACCTGGGCTATGTGCTTTAATTTTTCTTACTTTATTTTTAATATTGTTCACCAGTCAGTTAGTTGTTGCACCGTATAAATTGATTAAATAAGCCCTAGGAAACCTACGTTTCCTAAAAAGCAGATTTCCCTAAAAAGAAACTGGGAAATGCAAGAAATGCACAGAGGGGTAAATGAGTCACCTCCACAAACTAGGGAATGCGAAATGTTTAAACGGGAAACTGTGATTCAGGCTGAAATGCCCTGTGAGATTTTATGGGCTGTTGATGCTCCATTTCAGGACAAGGAGTCGTGCTGGAACGCTCCCCCTACAGTGACTTTGTGTTCTTGGAGGCGATGGCAAAGCAAGGCTATATTCACCCAAGGTGTAAGTAAGGCACCCTTCCACCGATAAGCAATGATTGCTGTTGTCTTCTTAACCTTCCTGTTCCCCCCAATTTTTACAATTCTACATTCAAATTCCCCATCCCATTCTCAGAGCTGTATTTCTATTCCCACTGGGGCTTATTTTATGGTCAGTGACAAAACTGTGTGGTAGTTTTTGTCACGGATGTTAGGTTGGGGTGATGCAGTTGGCTCCTCCGTGCAAGAAAATAAAGGTTTGAATTGAATTGAATTGGAAAGCCTAACGCTACAACAGCATGGCCCGAATGTCTGCTTCTGCTTGCTTTCCTTGAAACACATTGCATCCTTAGGTGAATACATTATTTGCATATGCGTGCTACTTTTTTGTAGGTGTGAAACATTACAATAGGATGAAGCACCTTAGCATTTGTGAGATTTTGCCTCCTCACCTTTCCATTTATATTGATGTTCCTGTCTCAGAAGTTAAGAAAAGGATTGACAAGATAGGCGAGGTAAGGCGGCATTCATGTCTCTGTTTGGGACCAGGATTTTGCTCCAGGCCAGTACAACTTGTTGTCTTGAGGGTTTTGGCTACTTCTCAGTTGCTTAAAGCTGAACTTGAAGCTGTTTGGCAGAGACAAATTAACTTTAAGTCTAGCCTAAGTTTTCCAATATATGTTGCTCCTTGTTTTTCATCCAGCAGCTCTGAGGTGGATTGGTTCTTACTCCTCTGTGGAAGGAGCTCCCTGCATATAGCAAATAGATCCCTTTCTGATCCAGCTGATCTTGCCTGAAGTGTGTGGTCAGCTGGTGATGAACATCTTAGAATCTACCATGATAGAAGTGGTGGGTACAGGGAGGGAGGGAGTTTGCTCAAAGATCCTTGGTTTTTCCAGAAATAATTTAAATTCAAGGGCTGAAGCGTAAAGTCATACAAATATGATCTGGTCAAGTTGTGTAACAGAATTGTTCTCATGAGTTGCATTTTGTTTTAAGCCCTATGAAAAAAAGGTCTCAGCAGCGTATCTTCAAAGCATTGAAGATGCCTATAAGAAATCTTTCCTGCCACAGATAAGGTAAGTGGAATGTGGGACATACCTATTTTAAATAATCAGAATTCTGTGAAATACAGGAGCAATAATGAACTCTTGCTCCGGTTTCAGAAGATCCAGTGTTCTTGTATTTTCTAAATCAAATGACCTAGTGCTGCCCTTTTTCCTTTCTAGTGAAACCTCGGAGGTCTTGCAATATTCAGCCGGTGAAGTGGACAGCCTGGAGAGAGTAAGTGGTGGGGGCCATCTCCCCTCCCTTGCCTACAATAAACATCTTGGACCTCTCTGGTTGGCTTTAGGTCACAAAAAAATCAGACTAGGAAAGAACACAAGAAGTAGTTATCCTAAGAGAAAGCAGGATTTAAAAAAAAAAAAAAAGTCGAAGGAACTAGCATTTAAACAAACAAAAGATGGGATGTGTTGCAAAGGCAAAGTTTTGTGCAACCATTTAACAAATGTGAGAAGCAACAGCAGAAGAAATATTTTGTTTCTTTCAAATCAGATTAAATTTGCAAAAGACAGAAGCAGAATTTTTCTACTTTTTATGTTGAAAAACTTGGGAGCTTTTACCATGAAGGCTTTGGGTTCAACCCTTCTCTCACCAATTAAAAGGGTTCAGTTTGTATGGTTATAGGAATTAATTCTCATCTTTTAATTTACAGATTATTGAAGACATTGAATTTCTGAAATTTGATAAAGGACCTTGGCTTGAACAAGATGATATTGCCTTGCATTACTTGAGGTGTAGGTAAGTTTAGTCCTCGTGAACGAGAGACAAGCTGATTTTTGGAATTTTAAAACAGGAAGCAATCCACAAGAAAGTTTGTGTGCGCGCCTGTGTGTGCGTGTGTGTGAGAGAGACAGATCCATTCTGCAATTTTTTTCCCAACAGGGAAGTGGCAAAACTTCCTCCTCATTCCCCCCCCCCCCACCCGGGTCCTCCCTGCTTTATGTTAAGAGTCTCCATGTCGGCTCACACCAGCAAAAGTTTCTCTTATGCTTTTTCAAGTTGGGGTGCAGGCTTCATTTTATCATCAGAGATAATTAGCCCATTATTTGTTTTAACTCGTTTTATTCATAATTTCTACTACCCTTGTGCAAGTCGCACATCTGCCGACTCTTCCAGGCTGAGAATGCCTGCCCAGCGAGGCTGTTGCTTCCTTTCCATGGGATGGCGCAGAAGTCATGGACATGGTGCTCCCGCCGTCCCTTTGTCACCTCAGGAAGGTTCTGCTTCCTGCAGCCCCCAACCCTAAGCCGGCCTGACTTCAGGCCCTTTGCTGAGCCATAACGGAGTGAAGAGGCCCACAATCCCTACCTGGCTAGTGTCACCATAGATAGGTCTGTTTCTCGCGGTCGCTTCTTGGTTTCTTTGGCTCAATCACCAAAGCAACCAGTTTTCTTTTCTTTCCTTTCAGCGTTAACAACAAGCAAAAAATCATGAGTCCTATGGCGATTCCCGACTACATCCCTGAGGTCACCATCGGAGGCCATGATGCCGATGCAATCTACCACACTTACAAGAAGGTGAGAGGAGATCTTCTCAGGGGGAAACCTGCGTGGCCGTTCAGAGTTCAGAGCTTCTCTTGCGCTGAATCTGCGGCCATTCAGGGACTCTTATTTGAACTGATTTGATTTGTTAGTAGATCTTAGACTGATAGAGACAGAAGGAAATACATTTTATTAACGATACGTTGTTATTATTTTACATTTCAAATCAACTGATGCTCAACCGGTTCTTCTCACAAAGCCCTGGAAACAGCCCCTTGGAAGGAAGCGGAGGGTTTTCCCCACCAAGGGCCAGTTCCCAGGACTTCCCAGGAGGAGGAAGATCATGGGGGTCAAGGATCCGGGATGGGCCTCCTCAGGGAACGTTTACTTAATGCTGATGCCTCTTCCCGGCTTTCCTTCGTTGTAGCTTCCCGGACGCCTGTTTGCCTCTGGTTACAATGCTGATATGGGAGACAAGTGGATCTGGCTGAAATAGCCCATTTCTCTGGAAGAATGAAGTTGGCCGCAGAAGGATGGTGTTAAGCCGCCAGCCATAAATGGGTGACATCTTCAGCTGGGCGAACGAGCCAACCAAAAGGGAGGGAGGTGCCGTTCACGTAGAAGCAAAATTATTCCGAGCAGAATCCCATTAAGGCAAAGAAGGGATATACTGGGGCAAGCTGGATGAATAAAACAGCATGCAGAGCTTCCTATAATCCTGGCTGAAAACATGAAGTTCCTCAATATAGTTTTTGTCCCTTGTCTTTTTTCTCCCGTCTCCCCCCCTCCCCCTCGCGTGCTTCATTTCCATCAGGTGTCCCCAGCGTCTCTCTCCCCAGGCCCTCTGCCTGCTTGTCCAGAGCAACACAACCCGTTCCTCTCGGGGACGCAGCAGAAGTCTCAGCTGTGCCACTTTTGCTCAACCTGGAGCGCCCAAGCAGAGGGCCTGACGGTGGGCAGGACCCCGCAGGGTGCAATCTCAGAAACAGCCCAATTAGCTGGACTGCTTTAGAAGAGAGTTCTCCAACCATTTCCGCTTTGTGACCGGCGGAGGGGGGAATGGAGTGGGGAAGTGCGCACTCGCCCAGCACTTCCGCAGCCCGATTCTGAACAGCTCAAGGGCCCGAGGGGGGCCACAGCCTGGGGATTGGGGAGCCCTGTGTTGGAATTCTATCGCCCCACCTACCAGCCCCGGCTCCAAGGAAACACCAGCCCGAAACAAAGCTTTCTGACTGAAGCTGCTTCACGTTTAATTAAAAAGGGGGGAATTGTCATAGGTTTTAACATCAGCAAAGAGGGTGGTGGGACTTGGACTACTGTAAGAGACCCATATTTAACAACGGTCACACAAGTAGCGCTCTACATTTGCACAGAGTGGGATGACGGGAGGGGGCGGCGTGGTGGACAGGAACTGCCTGGAGGGAAGTGGCCGAGCTGAGTTCCAGGCTTTGCAGGCGGTTCCCACCAGTCTCCGGCACAGCTTTGTTCTCAGGCAGCCGGATTTCAGGTGGGACCCTCGGGATTTGCCATTTTGGGGGAGTTGAAACACAAAATAAGCTGCCGCTTGATGTCCGTCCCAAAGTGCCTCAAGAGCCCCTCCAGCCTGGGTCGCTCAGAGTTCCTATTTGCGAGTGGCCTTTGGGCAGGTCTCTTCCGTTGCTGGAGTGAGTCTCCTTTTCACGGGTGAGCCGGATGTTCCCCAGCCTCCTCAAGGCCTGCAGCGAGGAAGGCGACTTCAGCCTTGTGCCTGTCAGTGGAATGAAGAGGCGCCTCCTGACCCCCCATCTCTGCTCTCTCTGGTCAGCAGCAGTCCAGGCTCCCCTGCCCCCAAACTCTGGCTGCTCAGCAGCAGCCGCCATTAATGTCCGCGTCCATCTTTACTCAACCAAAGGCCTGCTTGGCGGGTGATGGAGGGAAGGGCTCGGCTGCGTGCGAAGGTTCATCTGCAGACCAACGACTTAAACTCTCCCAGAAACAGTTACCGTAAGTTGCAGGGCAGTCTTAAGAGGGGGGTTTGTGGGTAAGGGGATGCAGGAAGAGTGCTGTAGGGCCTCACGCATCTCCCCCTTTTTGTGGGGGGGGGCAGAACGAAGGGAGCTGGGAGGCAGGCCGGCCCTTTCAAGGTGCCTCTCTTTCGGGGTGCCTGCTCCACAAAGCTTGCTGAAGAGACAACCGAGGCACCGACAACATCAGTCCTGCTGGGTGGCGGTTGAGGAGGCACCTTGGCTGCCAGGGAAGCAGAACCCCCCCTTCCCACCCACCCAACTGCTCCAGGTTCTGGCTCATGCTTGGGGCGGGGGGGACAGCTACACACTCCCGGGGGGCTCCTTTCCCCCACCCGCTGGGGCCCGCTGGCTTCCTCGTGGCTGGGATGGGGGGGGGAGGAGTGTTCCTTGGCGCCTGCTTGAGGCGCCCTAAAGCCTCTGCGATGCACGACACACGCGGGGCTCACGCTGGGCAGGGTGGCTGCGGGGACTCAGAAGAGACCGGCCTTCTTCTTCAGCTCGTTCCGCTTCCACAAGGCCAGTCGGGAGAACTCCTCCGGGGGCATGGCAAAGACCCGCTGGAAGTCCTCGGGCAACAGGTGCCGCTGGGGGAGGGAAAGAGGGGGCTGCTTTGAGGGGCTCCGCTTGGCCCAGACACGGCTGAGCTGGGTCCGCCCTGCCCATCTGTGCCAGAGGGGCTGGAGGGACCCCGTACCTCCAGTCGCGTCCGGTCTACTCCTGGGGGCAGCTTGACTCGTCCTCGGTTGGTCACCAGCAGCATCTCATACGGATAAATCTTTGGTGAGGAAGAAGGAAGCAGCCAGCTGGTCAGTCTTCAAACCTGACCAGTGGAGGAAGGCCTGGCTTTGTGCCCCCCCCCCGCCCCCCTCTCTCTCACCTTTTGCTCCAGCATGCTGGGGAGGGAGCTCCCTCTGTCCATGCGGCTTCTCTGGCCGTTCTGCAGGGGAAGAGGCAGAGGTGGCCCTGAGCTGAAGGCAGGGCTTCCCCTTTGTCCCATGGGAGCGGACTGCGGCCCCTCCCCCTCCTCAGGCCTGCCCCTCCCGAATCTGGGGGTGGGGACAGGTGTCGTGCTTCCTCTGTGCTGCTCTCCTCCCCCATCAGGTTGCCTGCTCACCTGCAGACCTGCAAGAGAGAAGGGAGATTGAGGCTGGGCTGGAGCGTGATGGGAAAGGCCCAAGAGGGAAGGGGGCTCTGCCTCTGCCCCAGGCCCACAATGGGCCGAAGCTTCTCTTACCTGGGCTGCCTTTTTCACTGCTGCCGGTCCCAAACTCAGTCGACTGCAGCTGGGGAAAGAGGGAAGCAGAGCACGTCACCCCCGGATCCTGGCGGCTTCTCTCGCCTCCCGCCAGGCTGACTATGGGCAGGGCAGGCCCTCCATGCAGGCTGAAGCACCCCACCCAGGCGCAGGGGGCAGCCATGGCAGGACAGGCACCCCACAGGGTTTGCTCAACGGAAATTGGCTGGAGGAATTGGGGCGGGATGGACGGCTGAAGAGAGGGAGGGCAGGGAAATTCGAAAAGAGCCACTGCCCAGAAGACGCTCTCTTCTCTTTGGATGCTGAGCCCCCCCTTCCCCCCTTCCCCAGCTCGCTCTCCCCTCCACTCCCAATTTCATTTCACTTCATGATTTCATTTCCATCTCTGGACAATCAAGAGCAAGAACCTATTTGGAAGTGGCAATCCAGAATCATCCATGCAAGGACCCCTGCCTGCCCCTCTTCCTTGCTTGCCTTCCAAGTGCCCCATGCCCCACACTGCTCCAGGGGGTCTCCCCTTACCCTGGCAAGCGTGTGTCTCCCAGAGGCATGAAGTGATGCCGATTTTGAGCTCCCTCCATGCGAAGCTGGAAGAGAAGAAGCCGGTCAGTGTGGGGCAGTGCTCCAGAGGATGGACTGGTCAGCGGGTGGAGCAGGAGCCCCTTTGGCTATGCCAGGCGAGGCGATCTGCCTGGGGGGGGGGCAGCCAAGCAACAGATGGACTCTGCCTCACGCCCATTAACTGGGGCCACGGAGGGCTTTGAGCCTCGGAAGCCACGGCTTGATTGGTTCTTGCCTACAAGGAGTAGCGCAAGAACAAGAGAGGCCCAAACACTCCCGAGGCCCATTCCTAAACTCTGAACGGCCCGGATTGGAATCAAAGGTTCTGAGAAACCCAAACTACCCAGCATTTCTAGCCTCTTGGGAATTGAGTGAATCGCAGTTTTAGGACGGACTGTTTCCCATCGTCCTGTCCGGAAGGCAAGACCGGTTCCTTCTCTCGTGGCAAAGGGCAGGGATGCAGCTGGGCCCATGGCTAGTCAGGGCTGAGACGCCAATTCATGACGGCAGCAACTGCTCTCTAAAAACTGGAGGGCCCATTAAGGTGACCTCTTGGCAAAGGGCAGCCTTGCCCCCCCCCCCCCCCCGAACAGCTGCCCCATGGCTGTCTCTAGCCCAATGCAGAGACAACCTTTACCCTCAGGCGCTCATTGCAAGGCCGTGTAATGCAGCCCCACGGAAAGGAAAGGCCACGCGAAGAGACCACATTAACCACGCACTGCGCTGGTCATCCTGCATGTGGCATGTGCTCTGGACTCTGCATTTGAGGAGGAATGTGGAGGAACATTTCTAGAAGACAGCAGCCAGGTCAAGGGCAGGTGACTGGTGCTCAAGTATCCCAAAGGCCACTCTGGGGTGAGATTGTTCTGCAGGAACTCAAAGAAGGACAAGAAAGACCTTGGGTCTGAATCGCAAGGGAGCCGCTTTGTCTGGCCACCAGGATGAATGCGCCCATTGTAGGAATGGCCAGGGCCTCCTCTGTTGGTGCAGATTCCTCTTCGGTCAGGAGGTGGATTAGATCCTCTCCAAAGTCCCTTCCAACTCTTAAAATTGCATTCTGGGGTTCTATGGACACAGCCCCCCCCCTCCCCACACACCTCCCCAGCAGGGAAGTGGGGGGCTCACTCACAGGTGTGGAAGGGGGTTCGATCTGGAAGGGAGCGAGTCTTCCTCCGGATTGGGAGAGATTTCTCCATCTCTTCCTTCAGGATGAGTCTGCCCAGATTGGAGGCCACCTAGAGAAGGTGAGAAGGAAGAGGGCTGGGAGAAGCCCCTGACTGCACCCCCGCCCCTCCCCCCTCTCCGGTGCTTCCCGCTACCTTGCTCAGCTCTTGTTCCTGGAGCTCTCTGAGACTTCGCATTTCTTCAGAGTCCTCATCCTCATCCTCTCCTCTCTGGGACGCCTTTTGCCTCCGCCACTCAGTCTCTGGGAGGGTGCAACCAGGATTTACCAACCCCAGTGTGTGTGTGTGTGTGAAACCAAAGGCTTCTGTCTTGCAATACTTGAATGAAGAGGGACCTTAAAGTTCTCCCCCTTTCAAAGGGAACTTTCAAAGGCTGGACCTGGGACCTTTGGTGGTCCTTGAGCACGCCTGGAGGGCTTCAGAGCCCCTTCAGGGTTTGGGGAGCCCATCAGACTCAGCCATGGAGAAGGCACACAGGCTCCTGCTTGAGCAAGGTGTGTGTGTGTTGGACAGGAGAGGTGGGGAGGGGGTCCCTGTGCCCAGGGGAGGAGGGGCTCCCCAAGAGAAGGAAGCTCCTGGTTCCCCAGAGGACCCGTCCCCCCTCCATACGGCCCCCTCCTCTCTTCTGCCTCTCGGATCGCCCTGATGGAGTTCCGATTCAGCCTAATAAAACCGACGACGCTGGCTTTTCCATTTTCCTGGTGGATCAACCGGGATACTTACTTGTCTTTCTTCTACCAAATGGAGGGACCCCAAGGGAGGGAAGAGGGTGGAGGAAAACGTTCCCTGGAGCCTGAGCTGATCTACAGTCAGGGCTGCCTGGTGAAGGGCACCTACCTACAACGGCCAGGGAGGGCGGGCAGGGCCAGTAGTCGGTCTCGATCTTGGCCGGCTGGCTGGGATCTGGCGGCTGAGCAGCAGGGAACTTGGAGGATTCAATAATGAGGCCCTCGATCAGCCGTTTGCTCTCGGGAGTCGGTGCCAGCCCAGCCTCTGCAAGAGGTCAACCGTCATGAGTCCCAGATAATGCCA
Organism: Myanophis thanlyinensis; assembly: GCA_017656035.1. Classification (NCBI taxonomy): domain Eukaryota; kingdom Metazoa; phylum Chordata; class Lepidosauria; order Squamata; family Homalopsidae; genus Myanophis; species Myanophis thanlyinensis. The sequence goes on along the minus strand of JAEANM010000095.1, from coordinate 2,779 downwards.
CACACACCCCAACCCCAGCCCCCTCACAGGAGCAGCTCCTACCCCTCTGCTTGTAGATGGGGGGCTTCTTGTAGATGTTCATCTCCGTTGTGTTGGTCTCTGGGGAAAGAAGAGAAATGGGTACAGCACCTCCAGGCAAAGGAGATGCCCAGGTCCACCCTCTCCTGTGGGCCTCCCTCTTCCTCCCTCCCTCGGTGGCGTATTTGCAAACTCCACATTTTTTTGGGGGGGACGGGGGGACTACACCCTGGTGACCCAGAGGCTGGAATGATACCAGCAGCCTCTGGTGCATACATAGACCGCCTGCAAACCCCCAGGGTGGACTCGGGGCGGGGGAGGGCTCCAACAGGCAAAGGGACGGTCCTTGTGCCCCTTCAGAAATGGCCCCAAACTTGAGGGAAAGGAATCCCTGGGCCTCTCAGCAGTGCCAGGTGAGGAATGGCTGCTGAGCATTTGGACCAGACTGGGGAAGATGCTCTGCAGAAGCCCCGGCAGCCGCTGGGAGCAAGAGGACCTCAGCCGCCCCTAGGAAAGCCGTACCAGGATGATGGAAGTGTTGGAGCCCAGAGCGGTTTCTGCTGCCGGCCCGGTGCCCAGAGGCCTTGCCAACACTTCCTGCGGATTTGGCCTCTGACCATTCATGGCTGACCTGAAAGAGAGGGCATTGATAGAGATCCACCAAGGAGAAGGTCCCGCTGCCTCCTCTCGGCCATCTCCCCAAGGACCCGTATCCCCTCCTCCCGAGAGTGGCTCTTTCCTTTGAAGATTCCCCGCCCCGCCAAGGGACAGCAAGTCCACAACATAGCAGATCTAGTCCGAGCCCCCCCCCCCAAGTGCCACAATCCCCTGCCCGTCCATCCAACCGCCCATCGGAGGAGCACTTACTTCTGGCGATGGGGGAGGAGAGAGAGACGTGGGGGAGAGCGAAGGCTGCAAGAAGAACAGCCAGGAGAGGTGGACGTTACTCGACCAGAAGTTACTCTGCCTAACACCCCTCACAATTGCGCTGTTGTGATCATTGCAGGAAAGTTGCTTGTAAGTTTGGAAGCAGTGCGATAGCCCGGCCATCCTCCACCCCACCCCCAATAGGATGGACAGCCACGTCTGATGGGGGCATGGTGGGTGAGGACATCAGCCCCCCAAAACCACACGGGGCATCCCTGAGGGCCTCCAGTGTCTGTCCTGGCTTGAAGGAGGCTTCCCTTTGCAATGCCGGTGCCACCGACTGCAGGCCTCACCTCTCGGCTCCGTGGCCGTTCCACGTGGTCAAGGAGGGAGTAGGTGAAGTGCGGCTCATAGATCATCAGGTCAGGGCGTTCGATGTCCAGGATCGCCTTGTCCCTGGGGATGGCTGCCAAGTCCTTGTAGCCGAGGACTTCGTCATCCATCTTGGCCTGGGGAGAGAGGTGGCAGAGAGAGACAAGGAAGGTGCTTCCCCAAGGCTGCCCCGTGCCTCCAAGCCTAGATTGGGGCCCCTCTCCCAGGGGAACTGCCCACATTCTGGGGAGACTTAGGGAGCACAAGGCAGCGCCAAGGTTGTGTAGCACCTCCCAGCTTGATGTTGTGCACCTTGAGAGCCAGTTTGGTCAAGTGCTTAAGGGGAAGCAGGGAGACCCGAGTTCAAGAGCTACCATGGGCACAAAGCCAGCCCTGCAAGGGGGCGTCTGCTTGCTCTTTCTCAAGGGGACCCCAACCCTTCACAAGGACACCCAAGTTTCCTCCATGGGAATGAAAAGCTTTCAGAAGGGACCAGAACACGCCTTGAGACCCAGATGCCTCCATCTCTGTTCTAGTGCTGAGGAGCCCACCTCAAATATGGGGGTTCCAGTTCCCTGTATCCCCTCTGGCTCCCCCATGCTCTTCTGCCCCACCCTCAGAGCTGCTGTATCTGGGGGTGAGAGGTGGATGGGGCAGCCCCACTTTTACCCAGCATGGCTTGCCCCACAGGGCACCTTCCTTCTGCCCTCTGCTCTCCAGCCGGGCCGGTCAGTTGCTAAAAGCAGGTCAGGGGAAGGCTGGGCATCTGCAGGCTCTCACCATGATGCTGGAGGGAGATCCGGGGGCCCGAGCCGAGAGGACAATGCTCCTCGGGGAAGTCAGCTGCTGCAAGGAAAAGGGAGGTGGCTGGTCAGGGAGGCTGAAGCAGCTCTGGCTGCCCTGGTCTCCTTCGGGAGGGGTCTCTCCAAGCGCTGGCAGGCTAAGAGCAATCAGCTTACAGCCTGTTGCCCCCAACAATCCAGTTCCTCTTTTTCTGACTCTGAGCCGGTTTTCTTTCAGAAAAGGTTTCATGTTCCCAACAAAGAAACATCGTCGGGGGTAGAGGGGGTGGGGTTTGCTCACGAGTGCCCCCACCAGCCCTGAGAGCGTTGCCTAGTTGGACTGTCAAGCCTAAAAGGGACATTTTGGACTGGGGGTTTTCCTGATGCACAATATTAGCCATTGCCTCGCATATTATATGGGGCCTTTTAGCTTTGACACATTTTTTCTTAATTCTGCAAGGTCGCCGGGTTGGAAGAGTGGACGTTGAAGGAAGCGACTTGGGGTTGTTATCTAGTTTACATTCTTTTAATATAGTTCCCATGGGAAAGTTTCTTTGGCCGTTGAGCACCTGCTGTGGGAAGTCCTAGGTAAGACGTTGGGACTCTTTTTGAATGGGTTGGTGGAAGTTCAACATGTGATAATTAGTAGGGTGGAACTCTCATTTTTACTTGGGTGGAGAAAGCCCGGGAATTTTAGATTCAGGATTTCTCCAGACCGTACCAGAACAATGTCTTCAATA
>JAEANM010000094.1:0-48023 GCA_017656035.1 Myanophis thanlyinensis | reverse complement strand
GATGGCATCGTGGGATTTCTAAATCCCACGATGCCATCGCGGGATTTCTAAGCACAATGGAAGGCATGCTCGTCTTGCTGGAGCCACTTTTCCTCATGAACAGCACCTGGGCTGCTTGAGAACAAGCACAAGATACTTTCGTATCTTGGAACCTAATTAGTAAGTAGAGACTATTTCCCCCTCGAAAAATTTTCGTAAGTCGAAAATTTTGTAACTAGAGCTCTTCGTAGGTAGAGGTACCACTGTATACTTCAACTGGTAGATTAAGCTTAAAACCTACCCCACTGTTTTTAAAAACAGTTTATATTTGTTTATTTTATTTTAGTGGTATCTTTTGGCAGCCTTCAGGCAAATGTGATACTTTAGGAAAAGATGTGGTAATGTGAACGACCGTATTTTTCAGACTATAAGATGCACACACCCCCTTCAAGTAGGCGGAAATGTCTATGTGTCTTATAGACTGAATATGGGCCTGTTTTTGGCCTCCCGAACCCTCTGTGCGTCCCGTTTTCGCCAAAAGTGGACCCATTTTAACTACCTGAATGCTCTGCATGTCCCATTTTCGTGTTTCACAGCCCCTAGAAGCAGGCTAAAAACAGGCCCATTTTTTTGCAAAAATGGGACACGCAGAGGGTTCAGCAAAGTGCTTCTGGGGGCCAGGAAATGCGAAAATGGGACATGTGGAGGCCAAAAACTTTTTTTCCTTGTTTTCCTCCTCTAAATCTAGATGCGTCTTATAGTCTGCTTCATTTTATAGTCTGAAAAATATGGTATATGTTCCTGCAGGATAATAATGTATTTAAAATCAAATGTAGATTGCTTCTCCCCAAAAAATTACTTTCTGATTTGGACAGTTTTTTGCTTACATTTTAGTTAGGTTGGTGACATATGCAGATGTTTCTATGTTTTTCCAGGGATTTATTTACTGTCCCTGCCATACATTACAACTTCTCTGAGGGGCACTTGAATACATGACTTAACCAAAACTGCTTGTCCTCCAAGAGCCTTATGTAAACCATGTATTTATTAGTAATGAGGAAAATGAAAGACTGTTCTTCATTAGTTATTAATGCACAAAACTTTGAGCTTGCTTTTCCCCGCCCCCAAAATAATCGTTATTTTAATTTTTACTTCATAAAACCAAGACTCACACAGAATAACAAAACCATTGAAATCCTGGTAATTTGGTTCTGTCTGTCACTAGATACCTAGTGTATATCACGCAACATTCCTTCTGCTTTAGTTCAAATCAAGCCCAGGTTTTGTAACTTGTTTATGTATAGGGAAATATTTTTTATGTATAGTATATTTCAGCATATAAGACGCACTTTCCTCCTCCCCCCAAAAAGTGGGTGAAAATGTGTGCGTCTTATACAGTGAATTTTTTTTTTCCTCTGTAGACCCCGCTTTTGGGAAGGGCATTTTTAGTCGGGGGGTGGGGGTGGGCTTTTTTCAGAAAAAATGGGCCGAAAAAAGACTCAAAAACGGGCCACATGGAGGCCAAAAACTCCCCCCTTCTAAATCTAGGTGTGTCTTATACTCAGGTGCATCTTATATGCTGTACAGTACTCTTAAAAACGTCAAGACATATTTTAAATAAAAGGATTGGTGCAAATTCTATAGATTCAATACTTTTCCATTTATAGAAAGTTCTTGAGTTATGCCAAGAATTTCCAGGTCTCATAATCAGTCAAGTATCTTTTTCTGATTATATATGATAGAAATATAAAAACAATAGTTACAAACTTTGGTATTTTGGTTGCATTGCAGTGAAGATAATACATGGGAGCCAGAGGAGAATCTTGATTGCCCTGACCTAATTGCAGAATTCCTGCAATCCCAGAAAACAGCCCATGAAACTGACAAGTCAGAGGGAAGCAAGCGCAAGGCTGAGTCAGATTCTGAGGATAGGGGGGAGGAAAGCAGACCAAAGAAAAAAAGAGAAGAGGTAAGGCAGAGATTCCTTCAACATGGGATCCGCTCAAGATATTACTTTATGTCTTATAGTTAAAGAGAGAAAAAAGTTAGACATTTTAAACAGAGGGGCATAATTATAGTTTACAGCTATATAGTATACATCTTTGAGATGCATAAATATCTTAAAATAAACTTGTTTTGCTACCTATGAGTTTGAAGAACTTTATTCTTTCTCCTGGGTTTATTGCTTTCTCTTATTTAATATTCTTTTAGGTACATAGCATATATATTTCAGTTTTTACATACTGTCTATTACTTTTGTAGTTTTTTTTCTGTTTATAGTTAGATTATTTTCCATTCATCCTTGGAAGTGTAGCTAAAGTCCCAATTTATAACCATAAAACCTTACTTGTAGTGTAATGCAGAGTTTTTATCCCATTAATATTTATCTATAGCCAATGGTTACATATCATTCTTAATTTAGGATTCCTTAATTTAGGATTCCTTCATAGCAGAAGCCATTTTCTGGAAGTAATATTTTGTGTTATCCGATGGGTCCATATTAAATTCAGTGCTTGATCTTTTTGTGCTAAACTCTAAAAGCAGCAATATTAACATTTTTATTTTGCTCTTTTAGGCTGAAAAACCTCGAGGGTTTGCAAGAGGATTTGAGCCAGAACGGATTATTGGTGCCACGGATTCCAGTGGGGAGCTCATGTTCCTAATGAAATGGTAAATTTGTTCTTTAATTTTTGAAGATCTCATTGCACATCTTCAAATAGAAATATGATGTTTACTTGTATAAATGTTGAGGAAATGCTGTGATGTAATGTTAGACTGCTGGATAAGGACTAATAAATTCAGGCTAAATCCCAGCAAGACAGTGGCTATGAGTTTTGAAGCAGTCTGATTCCATCTTTGATTCTGGATGGGGTCATACTCACTTTACCAAAATTAGTTCCCTCTCTTCCAATTATTGCCATGCTCTTCCATCTGGACTGCCTTTGAGAAGGCAATTCATCTGATCCAAAAAGAAGCAGCTCAAGTATTCTAGCATGCCCATGTAACTCCACCACCGTCTGTGTTAGCTACCAAATAAGGTGCAAATTGTCATCTTGTACTTCCATAGTTTTAAATTATGGAGCTACCTGTTCCTAATGGTTCTACCTGCCCAGATAGATCAGGAAGAACAGGCTTCCTTCTGGACTTCCTCTTTTAAAAAAAAAAGTCATTTACTGTGATGTGGGTTCTCAGAGGCAGGTCCTCCTCATCCTCCCCATTTGACTTGCCCCACCATTACTGAGATTTTTATTGTTTTAATCTTCTTTGCCCATGGCAGAATCTAAACGCTTGACAGTTGGAATGGCATAGAAACTTATCTACCTCTATGTGCTGTCCTGAATTAGTTTGCTCATTTAGCATTAAATTACGCTGCATAGTCTGTTGATGGTACTGTTCTTTCGTGTACTTTGTCTATAAAGTAGTCCTTGATTTTCAGTTATTCATTTAATAACCATTCAAAGTGATTGAAAAAAGTAACGTATGATTGGTTCTCACACTTACGACCTATTACAGCATCCCCATGGTCATGCAGTCAAATTTTTGCGACTTGGTAACTAACATGTATTAATGACAATTGCACTGTCCAGCAGTGATGTGATCACCATTTGCAACCTTCCCAGCTGGTTTTTGACAAGCAAAGTTAATGGCAGAAGCCAGACTCACTTAATGATCACATGATTCACTTAATATTAGCTTAATAACTATAGTAAAAACAGAATATGACTAATAAAACAACTGTCTTTCTTACTAACATAAATGTGCTTAATTAGAGTCAAAAGTCTAAGACTACCAATATTGTAGTCTGATCTGGCTTTAAATTTTCCATTAAAGAAAAAATGCTGGGTAAAGTCTTTTTAAAAAGCGTAATTTGTATATAAGATCATATACTGTTAATCACTTGAGAAAGTGATTTCTCAATTTAGAGATCAGCCACCTTTCATTACAATTGTCTTATTAGTAATGCCAAGTATAAACCAGTAGAATATTTAATGAGTGAATTATGAAATATTTCTTGTTTCAAAGTATTCATATCTTGGGAACCCCAGGTCAGATAAATGTGATCTCATGAAGAATAAGAAAATTCAGCTTCTGTCTCTGGAATAAAATGTTTTGCATGTAACTACAAACCTTCAAAATCTGGTTTTGCTAAATTACAGGTATCATTGACTTACAATTGATCATTTAACAACTTTCAAAACTACAATGATCTCAGAAAGGTTGCTTTATTGTAAAATTTTACCATTGTAAAACAGCATGCTGCCCTCATGTGATTACACTCTATCTTCATGCGATCAGAAGCCAGATGCTTGGCAGCTTGTTCATACTTGCAACTGGATGTCAGGGACCATGTAATCTTGTGATCGCCATTTCTGCTGGCTTCCCAAAAGTCAGTAGAGAAGAAGGTAGGGAAGTCTGCAAGCTGCTGCCAAAAGGACCCCCTCTGATCTCTGAGGACTGACTGAAAGAAATGCCTACTTGGGGAATAGAAATTTCAACTCTGTGTGGAGCTGAGATTTCCAGCACAAAAAAACAATTTCTTCTCCCCTCTCTCCATTGGGAGGAATTCCATAGGGCTACAGAAAAAGTTAAATTCATTCAGGGGAATGGGGAATTTTTGTCAGGTTGTAGATACTGAAAAATATAGCTCCATCCCTGCATCCCAGTAAAGATTTCTCCCTAATAGATGCTCCTCTCAGAGGCCTTCATGATCCTTTTCTCCAAAGTGCTGGAGAATAGAATCCAAGCATGGGCGTGGCTTCTTCTGTCAGATCATCGGACTGAGCCAATCAAATTGAAGTGTGTCTATTGCTGGAAGATTCCAGACATTCCATTTTCAGAATTACAATGGCCACAAATAGAAACATACATGCAGTCGTGTGATTATAACTTTGGTGCTTGGCAACTCACCTTTACAACCATTTGCAGCATCCTATGGTCACATGATTGCGATTTGCAAATTTTTTGCCAGTTTCCAATTGCCTATTGGGGAAAATGAATTTTGCTTAATGACCACCATTAAAAAAGTAGTTGTAAATTTGGATCTGGTCACACGATATCTCAACCTCAACAATTTAACAACTTTTAATTCCAGGCTGAATTGTGGCTGTAAGTCAAAAACTACTTGTACAGTTTCTAGCATCCCTAATTGTTAACCATGCTAAATAAACCAATAAAAGTCTGAATAATATTTACTTTTGCAATCCGAGGGTCACAGTTTATTTCTGTGGTCTAAAAGGACAGTTACAGCTGCAAATATATTGCTTATCAAAGTTTGAAGTGTGATGTCTTAATGTTGCATTTTAATGGAATGCTCATTGATCCCTACAATTAACAAAAGAACCAGTGACTTATCTTTTAAATTAGAGTTTGGGGGGGGGGGGGGGGATAAAAATGGTTGTAGTTACTACCAGAAAACATTGACAGTGATACGTTACAACTTATAATTCCATCAATTTATTTAAATGACACAGCATAATGACCATCTATATTTTTATAAAAGATTTTAATACAATAGATCTTTATCATTACCTGTGGGATAAATATTACTGTTTTTCTCTTGATTATATAGGAAAAACTCAGATGAAGCTGATCTGGTTCCTGCCAAGGAAGCTAACATCAAGTGTCCACAAGTGGTCATCTCATTTTATGAGGAAAGGCTCACATGGCACTCTTATCCCTCAGAGGACGATGATAAGAAGGATGACAAGAACTAATCTGCTTATCCTTCTGTCCTCATCCCTCCTTTGGCTGACTTTTGTATTAAAATACCAGACTGTGGGTTTGAACATAAGGGAGAAGTGAAGAAGTTCTTGGCTGAGGAGGATTCCCTCTCTAGAAACAGGACAAGATTTCTCCCTATGACAGTGTGTTTATGTTTATATATATATGTATATGTATAAAACATATATATTCATATAACATATATATTCATAATCTGTCACCTTGATTGGAAGAATGAAGGCCACCAACAGAAACAGCAAATGGAGGTGGCATGTTCTCTAAAGAAATTTGCAGCCTTTTTCTCAAATAGTGTTAACTGCGTTTTTAGCATGTGTGTGTAGGTTTCATTCCTTTTTGGGGTATTATTTGTGTGTTGTTGGGGTGGGAAGTATAGCTATGTTCCAACTGACTTGAGACAGAGTGGATCACAGTATTCTATAGCCAGAGTCATATTTTTTTTAAAAAAGAAACCTGCATCTTACTGCAATTAAAACAAGTTACTCTTAAGTAAAATTATTCAATTTTTAAATGCTGGCGCAAATGAGTCTTAGTGCTAGCATTAACAGTTGAGACTGCTAATACAACAATTATTGTTGCATCTAAAATTAGGGAAGATGAAAAATTAAGCCCTGTAGTTGAACTGGCAACACCTTCCTCTAAATAACAGTAAATAAATAACAATAAGTTTCTTTTCTACATTAATTTTCCCCCACAGAATTACTATTACTGTTTTTACTTTTCTGTATGTATGTATGTGAACTTGAGAATCTAAATGAGTGGTGGCGAGAAAAAAAGCAGAAGAAAAAACTTCTACAGCACAAATAAGTTGCAGAATATTATGTAAACACTTTATGTCAGACTTGGGCATTAATTTTAACTTTCTTTGTCTTGGCCCACCACCAATTTTAATGTAATAAGACATTTTTTTACAATGGACATAATTTTACCAATGAATTTGCTCAAATCCTAGTAAGCCACCAACTCCTTCACAGGGAAGTATGTACGTAGAATTGTATTGTACAAACCCTTTTTTAAGATAAAAGCATGTGTAGGCTTCTGTGAAAATGTTGTCTAAAACTTAAGTGTTTGGATTTAACTTCATAATGACCTGTCTTTTTGTCTCAATAAAATTTTAGATTTATAATTCTGGCCTTTTTCTTTTCTCTTTAGGCAAGGTTTTCCTTGCGAGTATTACATAATGGGATGTGAATCTAAAATTTAGGGGAAAATAGATGGCTTTAAATTTGTTCATGACATTGTATACATCATATAGAGAATTATGTCCTGGTACTATGGTGAGACAAAATATCCTGTTTAGTGTTCTACAAATGGCCCTTTGTAGAAGAGAGGCCCAAAAACATCTTAAAGCTAAGTCATGTCATTTCTCATCCTTCTTGCTTCTAGTTAGTTAAGTAGTATTTCTCCCCCCCCCAAAAATAAGACCCAACCAGAAAGTAAGACCTAGCATTATTTTTCCCCTGGAATGCTTGTAATGTAAGCCCTATCCCAAAAACTCAGTTAAGATTGTCAGCCATTTAGTACCGTATTTTCCCCAAAATAAGATCTAACACAAAGCCCTTTTGGAGCAAAACAATATAAGACCCAGTCTTATTTTGGGGAAACACAGGTAGCTATATTACTCCTGTATAACTAATATGTGAGTACTGTAATGCCCTTCTGGATTTTTAAATTATTTACATTTTAATTACTAGCTTCTGAAGTTTCTCTGGAGAAAACTAAACAACCTATTACACATAGCTTGCTATGCTGCTTATAACCACCACCACCCACCCTATGACCTGGAAAGCTAGTAAGCTAGGAAAAGCCATAATCTTAAAGCATTAGTAAGAATTATTTTTTGTATCTTTTTTACTTAAATGGCAGTGGAGAAATCAGAGCCTGTCCAAGTCCTGGGGAAAGGACAAATTTATACATTGCAAATTTGTATCCAGAGCACATCTATGCTAACTCATCTTGCTGTCATGCAACAAATTGGACAAGAGAACAGAATGTCAATATTGGAAGTTCTTCATGCCTAGCGAACTTGTTCTATAAGTGACATGAACATTAATGGAGTTAAATGGAGAGACTATTACACCTATGAAGTGTATGTGAAGACATAGGAACATCTGACATCTCCAGGACCTAGCCATGGGTAATTGCATTTAGATTCAGCAAATCTATGCTAAAGTCTTTTAACATTTGTTTTCTACTCAATAAGTTGCCTGATAATGCAAGCTAGTGAAGGTATAAACTTAATTAAAAATGTGGATTACTCCAGCTAAGGGAATCACTTGAAGTTGTGATCTAGATGTCTACAGGATACACTATTAAAATTGGAGAAGAAAGTAATGCACATTCAGCATATCCCTGGATACAGTATTTCAGGAACAACACTAGCTTTCTTTTTTAAAAAACAAAACAAAGATAGGAGGCAAGAATCTTTACCATATATGGGCTACTTTTACAATACATTTTTTTTTGAACAAATTCTGAACATGGCTTGTCTAATTGTACCATGAACATTTTATGATAGTTCTTTTAAGCAATTCAAGACAGGATATCCTCTTACAATTCTTTGCTAGCTCAGATTTTATTTAGAATACCAAATTATAATTCATAATTTTTACAAACAGAATTCACACAAAACTAAATTCACTAGATCAGTGATGGTCCGCAGACTCCTGGGGTACCTGCAATGTCATTACAGGTTTGAGAAGGCTTGAATAAATGTTATGATTTAAATCTTGAATTAAGTCTTGGAGGACCTTGGCCGTGGTCTGGCCACAAAAGGTATTTAAAGGGGATACATGGTGAAGAAAAGACAGAACTACTGCACTAGTTAAAACATTCTAAAGAGGCCTAAATATCTTACTGAAAAATCCTTCCCCTCTCCCCCAATACATATTGCTGTACCTAAGCACTATGGTAGATGTTTTCAACTAGGTATTTTTTTCTTCTATCTCCATATCATAATCAGAAGTAATGTTACACTATACTAGCTGGTTGGAAGTCTGAACTGTAGTTCTATTAAGTGTAAAATAGTTACTAATTTTATATGCAGGTATTCTCTTGGTTACCAAAACTACCATTCCTAATCAGTATCTAATTATCCAGATACTATTCCATATAATTTCAGCTATTTGGGGGGAATTACATTACTATTTACTACACAAAGTTTCCTTAACCAGTGCTACCTTATGACAAAACATAGCTTGTTTGTCTAATGTTTAAATTCAAGCATATGAAGCCTTTTTTGAAATCCCTTTATATAATACTAGCAAGTGGTTTTTCAATCTTGCTCCAGCAAAACCTGCTTCTTTCTACAAATGTGAGAATGTGGTATACACTGTTTTACAGAAATTGTTAGAGGAAAATAAATCAATATGTAAGGAGATCTGACTATATATACTTACAAGAAACTAAACATCAGATTCTTCATGGTCTTGAAAATATACAAGATTAGTTTCACAAAAGGAAAGTTTTAATAACTACACTGATGCACTTCTATTATCACAGCTAATAGCTATCTGCAGTGGTGAAATTCAGCCGGATCACACATTGCCAGAACCGGTAGTAGAGATTTGAAATTGGCCCTGCCCACCTGCCCATGCCTTATAAGAGCTTCGCTTTTTTCCCCTTACTTACCTGAATCAGCAGTTTGGAGCATCTACAGAGTCTTCCTGATGATCCCTGGTGCCTCTAAAAGCAGTTTAAAGAGTCACGCTGCAGCATTGGCATTGGCATGCATGTGCGTGCACCGAACCAGTAACAAATCCGGTCAGATTCCATCCCTGTATCTACATTCACTGTGACAATATAATTTAAGGCAGCAGTGTTTCATCAGCCTACAGAAGAGTAATCAGACCATTGCTAAACATTAGGTTTAGTCCTGGGTAAAGAAGACACACAAAACCAATGTTCAAATAGTGAATAAGCCATTTTATTTTTGTCCTGTGCTCACACTCTCTTCACTTTCCCAACAGCTCATAGTAGAAACCATTCAGAATAAAACCTCAGAAATAAATTAACACATGCACACAACAGGGCTCCATCCTACCCATCCAACTAGTCACAGCTCCAACACATTTTGTGCTTCAAATTTCATGCTCTTAATTCCAAAAGCATGAGAAATGGAGAAGGTTTCATACATATACTTCTTATCCAGTCTCATATCTTTTTCTGGAAAAGGTCTTGGCCTTCAAAAAACCTAATATGTTTGCAAACGTTGCTTTATACCATTTAAACATTGCACTCCATCTCTACAATCCTCAGGAGGATGCCCATTTCAGTGTTATGCCCTCACATATCACATACACAGGACTGAGTGGCTGGAAAAAAACCAAAGCCATTTAGCTCTACAGTTGCTGGTCAAGTCAGTAATACTTCCAGCTGTGCTATACTGCAAGTTAACAGCTTCGGGGATGGCCTCAGAGCTTGAGGCTAGCTGTGTTCAAGGCACTACCCTCACCCTTCGCCTTATTTATTTTTTCAATGGAGGAAGGGGGAAGTTGGAATGACATCCAAGGACAGAAGGGAAGCCAGCTGTGGAATCAACGTTAGTTAACACATTTTGAGTCTTTATGGCAGAAAAAACTTTCAGTAGCTTTGATCTTCAGGGGAAGTACCACCCTTCTATCCTACATGCATACTATTAAGTTCATTCTATAGCCCTACAGGGGAGAGGAAACAATATAGGAACCTAGAGTTCTAAAACCATAATAAATTAAAATCAAAGTGCCCATTCAAAAAGAGGCTTGCTGTAGATGGCTTTTAACACAGCATGCCCATTTAATAGAAGCAAAACCTGCTGTGATGTAGACCAAATGGTGATGGTCACACACCTTGCAGACTCTAGTCAAATGAAGATCTATACCTTTGGCCCTACACTTCTCTTCACCCAAAGCAGTCTCTCTAAGCCAATCAATGGGAAAAGACAGCTTTATAGCATGCAATTTTACCATGCACCATCATGTTGTAATGCATCTTGATATTGGCCCAGAATTAATGCTGGCTCCTCACTGGGGGCAAATAACATCTTTAACAAAGTATTCAATTGGTGAAGGATGCTAAAGATGCATTTCTATAGTAATCCTATTAACACTTCCCACTCCTACCCTGCCAAATAATTGTGGTAATAGTTGAAGTACAAAATGGTAGTAGATATAAACTCCTTGAATGGGAAATTCTTACTTTCAGCTTGAGGGAAATGCTTTTCTTATCTAGTACAATTTTCTGTGCTCCCTCTGTAGTTAAGTACATAAAGATTTATGAAGAAATCATGGCTAAGTATTCAGATTTAGGCAAGGTTTTGAACTGCATATAATTGATGTCAAATTAGTTTTTAAAAAATCCAACCAGCTACCTGAAATACCCAAGATTTGGGAATTCAAAGGAAAAAAAATACTCTTAGGTCTTCTCAAGCTATCCATTTAACATTTCTTCCTTTACAAAAAGCCAGCCTTAACAATTCAATTTTTTTTATCCTTTGCTGATATTTCCCCCCCTCCCCCCTGCAAACACACATTATGCCAGCTAATTCACACTCTCATAATGTTCAATTGGTTTGAGGCTTCTGGAAGCACAGGTCTTTCCAACATGCTTTGCCATTCTGCCTCACAAGACTTGTAGGCCCCCTGCCCAGCAGTCTGCTCCTATACACTGGCTGGCAGCTATCATGGTTTGAGAAGATATATTGGATAAGAAGGCATGAAAGTTCCTCCAAATTCTTCTGGGCTCAGCCCTTCTCGAAGTTGCAGATTCAGCAAGTTTTATATTTTTCAAATGATATTCATCATCTTTCACTTCCTCCTGTCTTTCTGCTTCCTCTCTTGACGCCGTCCCTGCTGGTCAGCCAAGGAACGTGGTATTAGAATAACACTGCCATTACTGGCATGCTGTAGAGCATATTGATTTGGGGAATAGGGCTGGCCATTTTCATCACGCAGGCGACCAAATACCTCCTGGTAGAGGGTCTGCATCTTTTGCTTCATTTGGCGGATGGACCTGAGGAATTCAACCTTCTCCCTGAGGAGCTTTGATTTGTCTCTCTGCAAATCATCTACATCCCGCTCCAGATTGAGGATAGTGTCAAGTTTTCTTTTACGACAATTCTGGGCTGCCATCTTATTCTTACCCCTTCTGCGAATGTCACGGATTAGACTCAGCTGTGCTTCACTCAACTGATATTTGGACAGGAGTTCATTGAATTCCTCTACTGGCAAATTGATGATCTTTTCATTGGGAAAAGGAATCTTCATGGCTCTGGCTCTATGTTCATCTCTACTCATCTGCTTATCTAGAAAATCTGCTTGCTTTTCTTTGGAACTCTTCTTTCCTACACTAGCTGGCTGGGACTCATCAATGTCTAAGGTCCTGGGGGCCATATTATATGTGTGATTGTGACCCACATGCTCAAGATAAGGCAGGTACTGCAACTGAGGAGGATTTTGGTAGCTCATTCGACAGAACTTGCTATATTCTGGCTGATACCCAACAGCTCCTTCTGCATCTTCAAAGTCCACATTTTCAGTATCAGAATTGTAGCCCACAGCTCCCTCCTCAGAAAAGGAGGAAGAGGCCGAAGAGGATGAGGATGCTTCTGAGCTGCTGAGAGAAGCAGGGCTGTGACTTGAGTCCAGAGAGAGTCCTGAGTCTGAATCAAATTCCTCTTCCAAGCGGGATGCCTGCACTGGGTTGAAGCCTTCTTCAATAGCCAAATCCATTAAACTAATCTCATCCAACATGGCTTCATCCAGAAGTCCTCCAAGAGGATCTGGGAGTTCAGGTCCAGATGTTTCATTTGCAGTGCAGTTTAGCTGGGGAGGGAAAAAAATTCCACTTAGGTTGGTAGAGCCAAATGTGGTGTTGAAGCCAGTGGAGTTATCAGGAACCAGCTGCAGCAAAGCTGAGCCTCCAGCCACTGAGGGACTTTCAATTTCAGAGCTGAACAGGGAAGGAAAATCTTGTGTGCAGCCAGCTAGCGATGCCTGATGCAGGCTGACATTCTGGTTAATAGGGGTAGATGGAGCAAGGCTGTAGTTGGCTGTCAAAAGATCTCCATTTGGGTTGTTGTATAGGGTTTCTACAGCTGTAGTGCTATTTACCTCCATGCTCTGCAAAGGAAAAAGAGACTGTTTAGATTCTGCAGATCTCAGTATTGTACAATTCAAACAACATCATAAAATATAAAAAGTTCAAGAAAAAAATAAAAATGGATTATGTTGCCATTACCAGAATGGAAGATTATTGGTGGATCAATTTTATCCCACTGCTTACAACACTTAACACAGAGATAAAATTTGATCCAATGAACCCTCTCATCTCCCAGAGCAGGGAGCATAGAAGATATAGGGGCAGTATCTTGGATTTAATTCCAAACTTAGTAACTTATATTCTTGGCATATTGGCCTGGAAACATGTACAGGTAGTCCTTAGTTACAAATGGAATTGAGCCTGCTCATTCTATTTGTAACCAGAGGATTCGTGGGAATGAATCTTGTATCTTGAATAGAATCACTCCTTCCTTTTGCCCACACATCCGCTAATCAAATGTGTAGTTTGGTAAGTGTACATGAGGTATTTGAGGGTGAGGAAGGCCATTGGGGGGGAGGTACTGATGGAACTGGCCACATGTTTAAGACCACTCAAGTCCTCCCCAATCCACTCATGCTCCCCATGAATTGCTTTCCCCCACAACCTGCTGTGCTGGATCATTTACCATGTAAAGATCTAGCAAGCTGTCTCCTCTCCAGCCTCCCAGCTGTGCGCCCCTCCGCAGCTCCATTTTGGCTTACACAGGCTGCGCCCAGAACTTTCCTGGCCAAAACACAGCGTTAGAGGGGCCTGCCCTGCCCCCACCCCTCTGATGCTCGGTTTTGGCCTGTGCAGGCCTCTCCCGGCACTTTGCCAACCAAATGGAGCTTTGGAGAGGCGGACCCAACATTCACTTTAGGCCTGTGAAGGCTTCGCCTGCACTTTTCAGGCCAAAATAGAGTTTTGGAGTGGCAGGCCTGCCTCTCTGAAGCTCCATTTTGGCTGGCAGAATGCCAGGTGTGGCCTGCGCATGCTAAAACAGAGCATTGGAAGGGCAGGTCCGCCTCTCCGAAGCTCCATTTTGGTCTGCAAAGTTTCAGGCAAGGCCTGCGCACGCCAAAATGAAGTGTCAGAAGGGCACCCCTCCAAAGCTTCTTTTTGGCCAACAAAATGCAGGACGTATGTTACAGAGCCTCTGCATTTGTTCGTAAGGGCGAACAACTGCCCTGGTGCTGCAAGATTCATAGTTTTGGGACTTGTTCATAAACACTAGTGGGCATTTATCACATAACTGCAAACGTTCGCTAATGGAACGCTCGTAACCCGGGAATTACCTGTACACATGAATATTTATGGTAATCTTCTCATCCACTTAAATGGATAGAAAACTCAGATGTGGAGTTTACTGTAAACAAATCAGAAATTAAATAACAAGTTCTTAAATAACAATCTTATTAGTTACTGCCCTCTAATCCTCAAGAAAGCATCTAGGAAGACCTAGCTATTGTTTTCCTTCAATATACTTTCTATATACAAATGCATATCCTATCCAATTCTCCCCTCTAGCCACCAAGTTTTTGGCAAAATAAAAAAATGCTAGGAGAGAGGATAATTACCTGTTTTATAAATGAAACACTGCTACTAGGAGGGGATTCCAGGGCAAAAGCTAAAACAGCTAGCAGAATGTTATAGATCATTCTGCTGCCAGACCAATAGCTATTTGATCTAAATGCATTAGGATGTTCTAGAAATGAAAGAGAATTTAAGAAAAATTCCAGGGACAGAGACCATCCATTACTGGCAGATTTTTTGTTCTAGTAAGAACAAACGTTATGTGATATGATTCAAGTACAGACGTGCTGCATGGTTGTGCATAAGAAGGATTTGTTCCTAGGTTGCACTGAATTATTAGAATCCTGAAGATTGGATTTCTCCTTTAACAAATGGTTTGTAAGTGTCACAGCTTCACTGTCTTGCTGGCAATCGTTTAGTGCCATTTATTTTTCTGATTTTGATGAATACATTCAATATGATGGTTTTAAGAATGTTACAACTCTACAAAATTTCGCTTTCATCTTTTGTGATGAGCGTTCCATTCTATTGTCTTACCAAATGCTACAGGAAAAAAAGTCCTAGTAGGAGTAAAGAAAGAGCTCTGCACTACAAATACTACAAAGAAAATAAAATGTTCTGTTTTACATTTGTCTGAAGCCTTTGAAAACAACAGAAATTCAATACCAATATTATTAATTAAATTCTCTGATCCAAACTGAAGCCTGGAACTGTATGTGTGTAGGGAGATCCAACTTTCTTCCACTTCTTGGACTATACCTATAGGTTGTGGGAAACTGATGCAAGCAGGACAAAGGCCAATGCTAAATCCAGCAAGCATAGGAGATTATCCTACATATATTGTCCTGGAAAAACTAACACATGAAGAAATTGCCTTCCTCACCTGTGTTTCCATGATAGACATGAGGTCCTGCCACTGTTGCTCCAGATCAAAGGGCAGCTCTGTCTCTGTCAGAAGGGGAGACAGGAGCCCGTCTGACACGACAGAAGGCCCACTCTCGTTAGGCAGAGAGTCAGTTAGGCTGGGAACATCTGCAGCTGGAAACTAAAACAAAATAGCAGAGTGAATAAATTTATTTATTTATTTATTTATTTATTTTATCACATTTATACATGGTGTTAAAACAGTAATAAATCATTTTTCTTTCCTTTTAGTGTATGAAATTTAGAAGTTGTTTTGCCACATGCTAGAGCAATCTATTCTCTTTCCCAAGATTTATATTTACTTAAATATATTTGACACTTCTATAAAGACATGAATAAATAATACTAGCTCAAAATATTATACATTATATTCCTTCGTAGAAATCATATGAAAAGGTTGAAATAAAGGATAAAGTTTGGCAAAGATGTTCTTAGAGAACCTCATGAAACAGTGAGAATAAATGAGATTTAGTCTGTATTCTGTTAACCTCTCTAAATCTATACTAGAATAAGACCAAGCAAAGGGGGGGGGGAGACAGGGGGTTCAATTTGCAAGACATACAATGTTATCATTTTAAAACAGACAAGGCATTTAGGTTAGAGGGTAAGCAAATTCCTGGATTATTCAGAACATTCTATTCTTCTCAAAGCATAGCACAGTGGCCTATTCACAAGGTTATTGCAAGGACGAGATGGAAACTCAGCCTATTGCTAAACTGGAATGATCACTGGAACTGACAAATGAACACTAAGCTAACTTTCTCCAACCTGATGCCCTCCAGATGTGTTGGGCCCCAGCTACCACAATTCTACTTACCATTGCTGCCTATTGAAAATTACTGGATTACTCTGATATATCTAAAAGGCACAGCATTGCGGTAGGCAATCAAACTGATCAGCTCTACTTTCAAAGTGAAAATATATACCTCTGAATTTTCTCCAAAAGGAAATGTAGCCTCCAGCAATCTAAGACACTCCTCCAAAGACAAGGTTGTCTGATCCTCCACCCCAGGCGCCTAGGAAAAAAGCAATATAACGGTTGTTTTACTGACACAAGGCCAGACTATGAAGATAATCTATTCCTGTGGTTTTCTAGTGTTTAATATTTATGTCCTTTTTCCTTCACTTCTTTTTTTCCTGACCCTTAATATGTGATATATAAACTAAACCAGGGACAGAGTGGTCAATGTTTTGGTATATAGAATCTAATTTTTAATTTTTTCTATCAGGACCTTCAGTGGGTAGGGTAATGAATAGAAAAAGATTTTTTTACTTTCAGGGAATTGCAGGGATGGTGACAAATATGGTTTAACTGTCATTGTGTCTCTTTTAGAGTTTTTAGGTCTTCTCTCTTAAAATGTCAGTGAATTATACAATCACTTTTAGTCATATTTATATATCAAATTTATTTATATTTATATTTGGAGACCACCCACATCACACACAAAATGGCTTCAGACAATTATAGTCAGAAGGTACTCTGGAGGACAGGGGGGGAAATCCATGGGCAAAACTGTGGCTTAAGGTGTTCCACCCAAGTCCAAAATAGCATCATCTGCTCAAAATTTGATATATTTCATTCAAAGCAATTTTTAAGAATTAATTATTCTCAACAAACAATAAATATATAGTTAATCTAAAGGGTAGAATTAAGTGGTCTGCCCAATTTGTACAGGTAAGTTCTCAACTTATGACCACAATTGAGCCCCAAATGTATTTTAAGTGAGAAATTTGTTAAGTGAGTTTTGCCCCATTTTATGACTTTTCTCACCAAGTTTGTTCAGTTAATCACCGCAGTTCTTAAATAGTCACATGGTTGTTAAGTGAATCAGGTTTCCCCATTGAATTTGCTTGTCAGACAATCGCAAAAGGGGTTATGTGACCCTGAAATATGAGTCAGAAATGTGAGTCAGTTGTCAAGCATTCAAATGTAAATCACGTGACCACAGAGAATGCTGCAATGGTCATAAATGTGAAAACTGGTGAAAAGTCACTTTTTTCAGTGCTGTTGTAACTTCAAACGGTCTCTAAATGAGCTGTTGTAAGCCGAGGAGTACCTATCCCAATAAAAAACAGAAGCAGCAAAGAACTTTGTAGAAAAACTTAAGTGCTACAATTAAGATATAATTTCCATTTACCTGCAGTCCTCAACATACAACCACAATTGAATCTAAAATTTATTTTTCTAAGTGAGACATTTGTTAAGTGAGTTTTGCCCCATTTTATGACTTTTCCCTCGACAATTGTTAAGTAAATCACTGCAGTTGTTAAATTAGTAACACTGTCGTTAAGTGAATTTGGCTTCCCCACTGATTTTGCTTGTCAGAAGGTCACAAAAGGTGATCACATGACCCCAGGACACTGCAAGTGTCATAAACATGAATATGTTGTTAACCATCTGAGCGTAAATCACATAGCCATGGGAGGGATGCTCCAATGGACATAAGCATGAAAAATGGTCATAAATCACTTTTTTCAGAGCTGTTGTAACTTCAAACGGTCAGTAAACAGATGGTTGTAAGTTGAGTACTACCTGTACTTCTTGTTAGATGAAACCTACAAAAAGTACAGCAGAGAATTATTCTGAAAGTCTGCTTCCCAAAGAACAGTGCAGCTGAGTCCTTAAGTATCAATGAGCCAGAGCCTATTCTGCCCTCTTGAGGACTATTCTCTGCCCTGCATATGAATTCTAAGAAGATATTGGAAAAACTGAACTTGACAGTCAGCAGACTGGATATACGGAGCACAAGAATTTGAGCAACAAACTCCATGTAGCGTCTATCCGCTGAGGTCCAACTAATAAGATTCCAAGTTATTTATTTATATATAAAATTTATTTTAAAATAAAAAGCTCAGTTTAGTTTAGTATGCAAGCACACCAAAATGCATAATTTTAGGAGATATAAAAATAGTACCCAAAAGAAGAATATGGGAGACAATCTACTCAGAAAATGAACTGAACTACAGGTTGCAATCTTCTTTACTGGACAGGTATGGAGTACAATGTCAGAATGGCAGGAAAGAAATCTGTGCTTCCCCATCAGGGTGTTTTTACCTGCGCAGGGAAGCTCTCCCCTGTCTCGCCATCCACTACCTCAGTTCTGTCAGCGATACTGCTGTCCCCTCTGTTCCTCCAGCCATCCCCACATTCTTCACTGTTACTTGGTTCTTTATCCACGTCGTTTTCTTTCTGGCGGTGGCTGTAGTCAAAAATTTCACGCCCAGCACCAAGGTCAATATCCTGTCTCCACAGGATATCAATTAAATCTATATCCTAAAAGAAAAAAATCAGGGAGAAAGAAACATGACTGTCTCTCTTTGTCAAAAAGACTTATTCAGGAGGATGATCTCTCCTACAAAACTTCCAGCACAAATACTTCCAGCTTCTATACCCAAAGCACCACCATAACTTCATCCATTCTGTGACATAGGCCCCCACACCATCATTTGACCCCACTCACCTCTAAGTGCCGCCCTTCATTCTGAATGGGGTGTGGTCCCTCCTCCCCTGATCCTTCCCTCGACCATCTCTGCTGCCGTGATGCTCCAGACATCTTTCCCCCCCCTACAGCCATCCTGCACAGGGAGCTTGGCAAGAGTGGCTCTGCAAAGGGGCTGCTCCGGGGCCCAAACAAGGGACTCCATGGACAGCAACTGAGCTGTCTCCTCCTCCCTGCCCATGCTACGCAGCAATGTTCTCTCTGTCCAGGCAGGAGTCTGCA
The DNA here is from genome assembly GCA_017656035.1 of Myanophis thanlyinensis. Classification (NCBI taxonomy): domain Eukaryota; kingdom Metazoa; phylum Chordata; class Lepidosauria; order Squamata; family Homalopsidae; genus Myanophis; species Myanophis thanlyinensis. The sequence continues at coordinate 29,070 of JAEANM010000094.1, read as the reverse complement.
GCTTTAACTGCTCAGACGGCTGGCTGGGTGAGAGAGGGAGGGCCAATTGTCATTCCGGATTGCTGCTCCATAGCGGGCTTGCATCAGCCTGTGGTGCCATTCGGTCTATTTGCATAAAGGGGTGGAGATTCTCTGCATTTTCAGCCACCTGATGCAACTTGAGAACCCGGCTTGCCATGCGTCCTATGCCTTGCCAGCTCCCTCAGCTCCACACAACTGAGCTGCCTACCTTAACCAGTCCTTCAAACTGAAAACAATCACTCTGCTAAATGCACTCAAAAAAATCTGCCCGCTTCTAACCATAAAGCAGACCTCCTCTACAACAGATTTTAAACAAGGTTTATCATACCTTAAAAATTTCTTTTTCATCTCATGCCCTACAAATTCTTCCATTACAAAACAAAGATCACCCAAATCTATATTCATTCACATGCTGCAGCAGGATGTTCCTTTCAAGCCCAGAAATGCCTTCCCATTCTTTGGGATTTTTTTTTTTTAATATTGCAAACAAACCTTCTGGCTGAATGAGGCTGATGGGTCGGCACTTGGGGCTCCACCCTTCTACATTTCCATTTCCAATGAAAACCACATCAAATTATCATTATCCCTATATAATACATAAGTAGAAAGAAGTTTTGAATTAGGGATGGCAAGTGTACTCATTTTAAGTTATTTCTCCTTCTCCAGACAGGAACATAACAAACTAATCACCCTTCATTTCAGAATACCAGGGAATATAAAATACAGCAATATTGCAATCTTTCTGATTTGTCCACCCTATTTCAAAGCACTGTTTCATCTATGTAAGGAACAGTAATTCAGAATAAGCTTGTTTTTAATATTTTTATCTTAATTTACTCATTCTACTATTCACTCAAATTATTAGTCCAGTATTTCAGAATAATTTACAGACTATTCTGCAACTGACTAGCTCCTCTTTCCAACTTCAGACTGACTGCCCTAGACATCCTTAGACTTTTAGCATCTTCAGCTTCCAAAGACCCAATTGTTTTTCCATGGCCTAACTGATCACAAACATGTGTTTGGTTCATTATTTCTTTCCCCTCTCCCTACCTGGCATTTAGTCAAATTAACTTAAATCATCCCCTCCCTAACCGCAAAATACAAGCTTTATTCCATGGCACATTATTAATATCATGGCAAATAGATTTTTTTTAGACAAAACAATCTTTCCTTCTCCTTTAACCCTTTCACCAACTATTTCTTCAAATAGGTCCTAATCTTCAATTTGTATGTCTTTTCTAGTTACTTCCAGACTATGAGTGTTTGGAAGTAATTGGGCAGTATGGTTGGAAAGACCTGATAGTACTTTATAAGATACACCCTTTGCTCATCCCAACTTCCATTGTAAAGCAGGTCAGAATACCTACATGGATCAAAGACATTCTTAATTTCAAATACTGCTGTCTATTTTTCTCAATTGTCTGTTCTCTCTTACAAGTATTCTTATTTTAGAATTCTGTTCATCTCCTTCTATCTTCTGTGAAAATCATTGGCACAAAATACATAATCATCAACATAATTTTCTTTCTGTAACCAAAGCATCACTGAAAGAGCCACATAAATTAAAGATTCAAGCCATGATTATATCTCTTCCTCCAATATGTATAATATTTTCCAATCTATTTATAAGCCAATGTATGGCACATTCTTTCCTACTGCACATCTTTCCAATACATTGTACCTGAGCTTTATCTGGCCTAAATCTATCATAAAAGCAAGCAGCAGACAGGCATGAGGGATGAGAAAAGAGTTAAAAAGAAAGAATACCTTTCTCATGTCCCCAGCTGCCGCTCCCAGAGCTGTCCACCCAGATCATGGTCTATGTAGAGCGTAGATTCCGGGCAGGCAGAGCTGGGTGACCTGAGCTGAGTGCCGGACAGACATCTCCAGTTTCAGTTAGCAGTTGCTCTTTTTTTGGCAAGCTTGCTAGCTGCCCCCGAATTGTTTGAAAGCCCCCCTCCTTTCCAGCATGTGACCCACAGGTGCTATGCTATAGCCAGTCCTCCTCCCTCCCCTCACTCCAGCATGAGATCCAATCCTCAGCTCTCTTCTGCTTGTCGTTTAAAGAGAGGAGTTCCGTCAAATCCCCACCCCCTGCTCAATGCCCAAGCTGCAGAGATGGAATCCCCACCCCATGTGTTGTGCTGTGGCTGCAGTGAGACTGAGACAACACCCCCACACACGCCCGTTACCTAGGCTGCAGCCGGAGGCAGTCCCCTCCCCCAGGTCACCGCGGAGGATGCAGAGGGAGCCAGGCTCCGCCCTGTGCTGGTTACCTAGGTTGCAGAAAGAACCAATCCCTTGCCTCTGGTCCCTGCTGAGGATGCAGGAGAAAGTGCTCCTCCTTGCATTCGTCACCTAGGATGTAAAGCACCCAGCCAATTGCTTTTTAAGCTTCCACCCCACCCAGGCCGCCCTGGGAGCTGCAGCAGTATTCAGGTCTCTGTCTCCTTGAAAAGCTCCCATGCTTGGATGCCCCACCCAAACCAGGCAATGATGGTTGCGATGGTGCAGGGGGAACAACATTAAAAAAATATTTCCAGATAGTCCTGAATATTTTCTCCTCCTCTCTCTCCCTCGGAAATTAGCCAAAGTTCTCTCTTTCTCATCAAATGAGATTTAATTCACTGCCCAAAAGAAGCAGAAAAGTGGCAGGCAACAAAGTAGACTATTTTATACAGATAAAAGATGAAAATCAACTTACAGGGAACTTTTTGACCCTATAAATCAGGATTAGAGTCTCCTTTCCCCCAAATCCCCCAGTCAATAATTACCCTGGAATTTTAGTTTCTGATTTACAGCTTTCAGAAAAAGATATAAAATAATGGAATAAGAAATGCAGTCTCTATTTACTCAAGTAATTTTCTTCTAATTCCACTAATAATGAATGAGACATCACTGAAATACAAGTGGAGAAGTCACCAGATAGAAGAAATGAACACTAGAACAAACACCATACATTAAATGAAATTCTACATCAAAATTAAACGTAATTATATATAAACCTGCTTACAGTTGGATTTTTTTGGTCCATTTTATTTTCTTATTTTTAGGAAAAGAAAGAAATGTTGAGCAAAAGCTTTCCACAGCTGAAAATTCAGTTTATAAATTCCATTTGTTCACAAGTTTTTATTATGATTGCACCACATTTACAAACTAGCTTTGCAGACATGAAGCAAGGCTTTGTTTGGTTCAGTATAGGAATCTTCGCAGAAATTAATGCTATACTTTGCTAGATGTTATACTCCAAGAATAATGCATTTTCCCAGCTGTAAGGTGTTCTTCCACAATAAATACAGCTCTAAATATGATCATTGTCCAATATGGCAGAATATTTATAAATCCTATAGTGCAGCAGTACATTTTTGTTTTTGTGTTGGTCCAGGTTAGGCCACTAGATTAGGACAACTATATAATTAAGACAACTTCTAGCTTATAAAAAAACCAAAAACAAAACAAAAAAAAGAACTGTGTATTGGACTGAGAATAAAAAAGCCTCTTCTTTGACAAAAAGAGCTTTTGAAAGCAACAATCATGTCAGCTATTAATGCTATGACCTCTGCTTTCAAAGAGATCTTAGTAAAGAGGAAGATGCTGACATTCTGTATCTTCAGTCTATTTAATTTAATAATTAGTTTTCATTTGTATCTCTTCCCATAGTTAATTATCCAAATATCAATTCTGAATTTATGCCCTTTAGCAACACAACAACAGGCTACGTTAGTAAACACAGAATAATTAGTCTTTAAGTATACTTTCTGTATGAAAAAAAATCTTTTTCAATTCAAGTTTTATTCTGGGCATCAGTTTTTAAAATATTGTTTCAAGAAACCTTCCAGTACTCTTGGACCTATATTCAACATAGCCTGTTTGCATCCAGGACAAATCATATGCTTTCCAACAGCAGGGAAATTTTATTTAAATGATCAGAGAAAGATTAATCTGTTATTATAGTAAAAAGTACATTTAACAAAATAGTAATAAAAATAAAAGCAAAAAAACAAACTCTCCCAAACCAAAACTGTGTTTTGTTAGAATTAGTTCAACATTTTAACTATTACCTCACATTGTATTCTGACAGCTTGTCAAAAGCTTACATTAGGATTTGGCTTCAGAGTTCAAATTTACAATCCTCTTTTCAAGCAGATGCAATAATAAAGTATTTTCACATTTTAGCCTCAAGTTATTGTACAATTCATGACTTTCCAGTGTAGAAACAGTAATAACATTTTAATAAAAAATTTCACTGTATCATACTCCTGGAGATATGTATGGCACCATTTTTGTAAAAACCATATCCTTGGTTAACAATCCTAATTAGGAGTGGGCTTTCGGTCATTAAGCAAAGCAGTTGTTAGATGAAACATCATATATAACATTGCTTAGCAACAGCAGTTCCAGTAGTCCTGGTTACAGTTGCGAGGTCTGGACCGCACTGTAATTAGGCAAGGACATAAAAATTCTGACCTACTTGCCATGCTCGCCTCTGCTTTAAATCCTCGACCTGCTTATTTCCCACCCATCTCTGCCTTTCAGCCATCCTACACTCTTCTGCCTAGTCCTGCCATCCTACTGACTATCACCATATTTTTCCTCCTGTTGATACCATCTTCTTCCTCCCACTGCCCTGGGAAAGCTACCAAACTTCTGAATTTTGAACACGTGACCATGGGATTACAACAGCTGTAACTTTTAGGACCAGTCGTAACTACTATTCATTCATCCAGCACTACATGACCTTGATAGTCACTGAATGAATGGTTGTTAAGCAAAGTATAGCTGTATAGGCCCTCTAGAGCAAGGCTCCTCAACCTCTGCCATTGAAGTGAGCAAAACTCCATCCGCTCAAACGCTGAATCCAGGCAGCGCAGGAAACATGCTCCCCTGGTCCACAGAAAAACTGCCCTCCATGGAACTGGTCCCTGGTGCCCAAAAGGTTGGGACCTGCTGATCTAGAGATATACATCAAATGGAAATATTGTATTAAAAGAGAACGAGTATTAAAATTGAAGTCTCAGGTCAAAAGCAGAGTGGTGCGGTTGGACCAAAGCTGCTCAGCAAGATCAGCAAAAACTACACTGTCTTCCATATGGAAAAGAGTTTTGCTTCTAGGTTTTGGAAGATGCAAAATAGGAAGGCACCTACAGGACCTACATGACATTGATGCGGACACAGTTTCTTCTATTTCTTCCTGACAGAATTTGGTGGCAATAGTTTTGCCATTCTTGTCATAAAAAAGAAACACAAACTATTACGAGAATAAGCAAATAATAACATAATCAACAAATAAGAAAGTGGTATGACATCTGCTGTTATATGACAGTGACGGATGGATAAGATTCTATAGCAAAAGCATCACTGTAGTATAGAACTGAAACATTAAAAGATGCTAAACTGCATTCTTGCTCAAAGCTATGTTTCATTTTTGAAAATGTAATATTTTAAATATTTGTGCTTTACTAAATATATTTTAATATATTTCAATCTCAATTCTTTGCATCCTATTTTATCATCCTAATTGTATGTTAAATAGCTTGACCTTGTTGAAAGTCCTTTTAGACATCATCATAGGATCATGAAGAAGTTCAACAGTGATCTCAAAAAATCTCTGTCCATATATTAGGATATATTAGCTAAACTTCATTAATTTTTACATGTTGGAAAGAGCAGAGGACACTTGAGACAAGAAAAAAAAATCAGGATATTCTCAATTGCTGATGTTTACAATCTATGCTTTCCAAATAGACACAGACTTGAAGTGAGGAAGTCTACTGTAAGACAACACAAACTAGCAATTCTCATCACATGTTGCCTGAGCTAGACATTTATTTTTATCCCTTGCTGTGGAAATATTACAGTATAATTCAAATAATAAGCTCTCTGGAAGAACAAGCTACCTGTAGTATTCATCCTATAAAAGGATAAATGGTAAAAGGTTTAAGGTCTGTTCAGGTCTTTTCCTGTGTAAGTTTGAGAGTATATTTGCTTCGTGCCAGCGCAAGCATTGTGCACTGGTACGAAGCAGAAGGCACCAGCTTGAGGATGGTGAGTGGGACTTCGCCAAAATATATATATTCAAAAGATAAAGCCAGGGAAATATTGCAATGGTACCTTTAGAGGTACTAGCAGCATCAAGTCTTTAGACTTCTACATCTAAATACCTTTTAAGCTAACCCTATTCCCATCCCTTAAAAAAAAACATGCCCCATTTAATGGGCAGCTGTAATTTTCCTAGTTTTTTAATCACCCAATCCCAAGACATACAGAAACAACCATTAAAAAAGCAAGTCCAGAAACAGTAAAACAAAGATGCCAATTACAGAGGCAGTAAATTGAAGGGAATGACTCAAGTGTCTGAAGAGAAGTTGGAACACAGAGTCCCACAAAGGTATGTTCCAGAGAACCATTGGAAGGAAATGCAGAATGTAACCTTGGCACATGATTTAATTTCTTTACTTAAAATAAAAGCTGATAGGAAAAACTGAGTTAATAACAATTGAAAATTCATAGGTTTATAAACTTTTCCTTAGTTTGTTTTAAAATATCTAAATAACATACAGAAAGCAGTTGTATACATTTTCTGCATTTGCAAAACTGCATATCATAGCTATTTCCCACTTATAGCATTTTCTAGAAATAGCCAACCAATGTTGTGCTGATATAACAATAATAACAGTAGGCTTTGTTACACCTGGGTAACTCTAGAATATTGCTTCTAAAACTATCTGTTGTTAAAGACCAGGTTTTTTTAAATTTTCAATCCATTATGAACCTAAATATTTTGCATTTATATATAATAACCATCAATTAATTAGAAAACACAATTTAAAAAGACATACAAAATACAATTATTTTTGTTAAATTTAACAGACATTCTGTTAAATTTCAATAAATCCAAGCAGAACAATCCTATTCAAGTGTGTATATAGGCAATTAATATAAAGAATAACTATTACACTTTTTCTTCATTCTGCAATTATAACTAAATCAAAAGGTATGAATAAAATAGCAATGTCTTGTATTAAATAGCTACAACACATTTTGAATAAACAATATATATCAATATTTAAAGTTTTTAATATGATAAATGAGCTTGATTCTTGCTTATAACTCACCTAATGGCCAATTCCTATAAACGATTCTACAATTCTTTACTTAAATCATTGTGAACTAGCTATCGAACAGTCTGTGGATCGGATATGGTCTCAGCAATAGAACTATTCTAGATATTATAAGACACTAGTAGGAAAAGGAACCTTAGTCTAGTTCTCCTTTATAGGAAACATCAAATAAAAAAAAATTAAAACTTTAAGTAAATGTGCATGTGTGAGGATTTATTTTAATATGTATAACCACATCCACTCCAAACAAATTAAAAATATATATTATAGAATAGATAATTCAAATTTCAATTAAGCTTTAATAATACTTACTAGAGCTACTTCTAGCTAAATATTTTTTTCTGTATGAGTCCATAAAGGTTGGGAAATAATAACTATCGATAAGTAGCAGTAGCAACCAAAACTCAGGGCAAAGACAGTGGTCCAGTCAGATCTCTACCACATTCTGAATAGCAAGAAAACATAGGAGGAACATATCTTTACTAACTAGGAACAACTCATTTGTTCTTAAATTCTAGATTAAGATAAAACAGAACAACCATTGAGTGAAGGCATAATGGAAGGCAGTCACTTACTGCAGTTTAATCTCCTCCATTGTAAACAAATGTTAAGATATAAAAGTAAATACAATATCATATTACATTATGGTGCTAAGAAATAGATGCCTACTCTATCCAGTAGCAGAAACATTGAAAACGGAATTGATATGTGGTATTTTTTTTGGCCAATAATTTAATTTAAAACATCGCTACAATTAATTCTAGGAATAGTTTTATGCCTATGACATTTAAAAAGAACTATGATGTACAAAATGCAAGTAGATAAATAGGTACCACTTCGTGGGAAGGTAACAGTGTTCAGTGACATCAGGCTGGCCACATGACTATAATGTCTTTGGACAGTGTTGGCTCAATGGACTTGAAACAGAGATGACCACTCCCTTTAGTCAGCAACAACTAGCAGAATAAATTCTTTAGGGACTCCTTTACCTTTTTTATGATGTGAAATTAAAAAAGAGACTCTTCATACTATTCTTCACTCTTGCCCCAAAATAGCTAGAATGGCAGGATACCTTGTATGTTAATAATGTAATATTTTCATGCATTATTAAACTTTTAATCTTAAACTTCCTTCTATGTGTTTAATCTAAAAAAAATTGAAATGCTAAAGTTTATTTTGCCAGCAAATAGGGATCTGCATATTTTCAAAGGAACTATGGGAATGTGCCTGGATAGTTAGATGAACAGATTGTACATTGTTAGGAAAAATGGTCTAATGGAGAGCATGAAATACTGGATAGAATTCTAGGAGATCTGATAAATTCCAGGAAATTCTATGGAAATTCTATTCTACTTTAGAAAAATCCAAACTATAAAAAAATATTGTAAATCTCAAAAAAGTTACAAGTAGACATTAGCATATTACATTTAATGAATAAATGAAGAATTTTTAAAAGTTTCATAAATGAAAAATCGGAACAGCTATTATTATAAAAGTCAGGAGTTTGGAAGTTCCTTTTCCAGCTAACAAATTTTGTCAAAAGGTAAAAGCTTTGTTGAGCTTAGAAAGCTAAGCCTTTTAATAAAAAAATGTTAGTTAGAAAGGGTGATATTAGATACCTGATTTTTTTTTTGCTATAATAGACTCTGTTACTTGTGATTTAACATTCTTAAAAGGAATTATACTTTTTTCAGTTTATATACTAAAAACTACAAAAGTGATATAACAATGCAGAAATTAATTTTCAACTTTCAACAGGAAATTAATTTTCTCTATTTTCAAATAGCAATCAGAAATGAAACAATTAAACATGACATAAATTTCTGGATTCAATAAACCAATTTATCTAGCAATGTCTTCAGGAACAGTTATGTGGCTATTGTGGGAGAGAGACTATTCCTTGGAAACTGTTAGGGGAAAAAATATTCTGAGGCCTGAATAATGGTTACCTGTCATATTTGGATTAGAATTAATTCCTTTCTTTCCAGTCTAATCACTTAAAACCCTCAACTTACTACATCCAATAGAAAAGAAAATATATTAAAAACAAGATTTTAAAATACACAAATTAGAATGCATTTGGAGCTATATGAACTTGAGGGGAGAAAAAGGAAAATAATCCCAGCATTCATTCCTAGTACTTTGTAACAATACAACAGTCATTAAGGTCCTAAAGCTCAGACCTATCTTGATGGGGAGGGGGTTCTTTTTCCAGAAGCCCTTTCCAAGGCAGTCTAACCATTTCTATAGTAAGAATGTTCCATATAGAAAGAGATTCAATAATAACCTGTGAGGTGGGTAACTTTTCCCATTACAGAGACTGACATTTTAAGAGGAAGCAAGAGAAAGTCTAAAGCCACACAGTAGATTAATATCCTTCAATAGAAACAGTATAGCTTGGTTCCATTGTTCTTATAACAATAATCTATTGATTATTGACATATTCTGCATTCCCCCTCACAACTATCAATTAAATTGAAAATTAGGTTTACCCAATTTGTTACACCATGGTTTGTTGAATAAGCCATAAATAGCAGAATTCACATAATACATTCTTTCAGAACTAAATTATAGTAATAAAAACCTGTGAACTTAGCCAATTTAAATAAGCTACAAAGTTAGTTTCAAAGCTAAGTGAATTCTTGAACTTGTTTATCTAAAGCAGTATCCAAATTCTTCAAAAACTTCCATAAATTGTGAGATTGCATTGGAATACAAATTGAATAAATAAAAACAAATTCAAATACATCTAATTCCTATAACAGTATTTCATGATAGAGCTTATTAAAAACTTTGATGCACTTCTGATAACTGAGGCTCACATTTCACATCTTGGCCCTGAAGCAGAGGATGTAAATTACCCCAAATAATAGGGGATATATTCATCTACATTCTGCAGGGAATTCAAGTGTTAGAAATTTGTGGATTTTTTTGTTTTGTTAATATATAAATAAAATTTCTGTGTTTCAAGTATCAAATATTGCAGGATACTTCCAAATTTTCAGTGATGTCACTGAAATTCAATGATTCTCCAATGGCAGGAAAAAAGATGGGGTTCTAAGACTATGGTCAATTGCATTTTAAAAGTTCAAGAATTCATGCCCCACCACTAAGTTTTGTTGTGTGGACAGCCCATTACACTCATTTCACCTCTACTTTAAAAAATATATCCTGTTCACTAGACTGAAAAGAAATTGCATATATTGGCAAACTGCCAATCCAGTAATAATTTTAGTAATAAACTTGAAAGGTGTAGAAAACATAATTCATATTGTATAAAAACTAATTATGTACAGGGTTAGAACATTCTGTTTGTTTTATACACTATACTCCCCAGTTCTGATAGGGAATATTACAAAAATAAAAGTACATATTAAAAATAAAAAAATCCTAGCCTTGAAATATCAGTCCAAGAACCATCAGGCAAGTGTCCAGTTGAAAATGTATATATTTTAGAAAGCTTTTTGGAGTACCTAATTTCCACCACAGAATTTATGTTCATTTATATGTAGTCTATATACACAAAACAGCCAGCGCTCAAGAATAATTGTATTAGGTTATCTATTTTGAATTACACTTTATATTTTCATGGAGGTCCTGATTAAGATTGAACTGAATCCAATCTTCCATCTCATAATTTTTAAAATTACCTACTTATAATCCAAAGTACATGTATTTTTAGTCTTCTGAACTCCTGAATAGAGAGCAATATATTGCCTCATTGAATCAAAATATTAAGCCCCTATCATTGCCCTATAGATTTGTGTTCCCTGTATCTAGATTCTAATACAGAAGCACATAAAATTAATTCCTTTAGCTGATAAGGAAACAAAAAAGAATCTTATGGCAGGATATACTGTATATTAAATAATTTATTATAGAAATTCTTAACAGCTATATAGAGGTCAGGTTTGCCATGAATTTATTCTAAGGAAAACCACTTTCTAATTGTTTACCTTAATACATATTATACTGCATAAGGTTACAGATCAAATGCTCAAATGCTTCTGTAATGTGAAAAATTATAGTACCTGTACATAACTACCATAAAAGGATGAGCAGTCTAAGAGAATGAAAGGACAGGGATGGTCCAAAATACTTGGCTATAAAAGTATAGAATACTAACTTTTTCCTTGTCCCATATGTCAAAATGAGCCACAGATTCATTCCCTGGTTTATACTAATCATAAAAAGCCATTGCACTATAATCAGTGATAACTTCAAAATAAATCATGGAAAGATACTTTATGGCAGGTTTATCACTACATAAAATATTAGACTTGTCATATCAATCAAAGTTTGATGGAAATCTTAATCAGATGAGCTTTAATAAATTCATCTTTACTACTTTTATCATATTTTGCAGGCCCCATGAATTTCAAATGGCAAACAGTACTGATTTTCAGATTCATTGCTAAGGAGTATCAAATATCTTGGTTTCAAATTTGCAGAAAAACAACCCTACCATATGTAGTTTTTGACTTATGACCACAATTGAATTCAAATTTTCTCTTTTTAAATGATCTTCAATCTAGAAAACTTTTCACATTAGTCAGTCTCATAATTATACTTGGTAAGGGTTATCTCGTTTTTAAATTTTAATAAATGGCATTATTGCCATTTTAGAGATAAGTAAGACATTAGGATTGAAAGATCCACAAAAGAGACTTGATTTCTTGTTATAAAAAAATACAGTATTCATATTTTCAAGACAAAATGATTCTCTCAGCTTGCTAGTGACTTACTTTTACTTCAACTGAATTCCTCCCATTGCAAAGCAAATGTCACTTTTATATGTCATTTTTATATTCTCAAGGGCAAAATTTCTGAAATTTTTAGTATATATTTGCCAATGAAAGAGATGAGGCAATATGACAAGAGATGAAGATAGTCACAACAGCTGCTTCAACACCCCATCCCCCACCCCAGCCTGGATACCAGCTCTAGTAACACAGTCCTCTTGCAACATAAGCTACCAGGGATTAAGGATGGTCTGGAAGTAGTTCTATATCACCATGTGTTTGAGAAAGACTTCACCATCCATGTAAATAACTGAACTCATCACTAAATAAAACACAAGTATAGTACAAACAAAGCAAAGCAAAATAGAGTAAATTAAGTAAATCACATAGGACATCAGAAAGAGAAAAAAGGAGAAGACTGCAAACAATAGTTTTTATTGCTTAGTAAGACTATAAAGCATTCGCTTTCTTAAATACATACTAGAAAAATTCCTTGGAAAAGAATTCAAAATTGATTAACTCATCACCAACTTAATACATGCAATGAAATTATCAATTGCTACAAATTAAGCAGGTGATATTATTAACAGAGATGCCTCCCACCTTAAATTTTTTTAAAAAACTAAAAACACAATAAAAAATATTAAGATAAAATCTAGCATAACATATCCAAGGTGTACCTAAAATGATGCCCCATAGACTTATTGCAATATGTTTCGTTATCCCTTTCCCAAAAAGAACATTGTTAAGTATGTTTAGAACATTTCTCCAATCATGTAAGTTACCCAAAACTGGATAAAAATAGTTTTTCTTTCTACTTTTATTTTGCCTGAATGCATTTCCCCTGACAAAAGATGGTTATGTACCAAAAATAATCAAAAATCTTCCAAAATATTCCTATTAAGGGGGAAATCAATGAAATTATCAACTTGCTGAAATAACGAAGATCACTAAATTATGTTTTAATACAGATAGTTCTTGAGTTACAACCATACATTCAATAGCTATTCAAAGTTATGATGATGCTGAACAAAGGGACTTATGACCTGTCCTCAAAGTTCAACTTTCTAATAAGTAGTTTTGGGTAATGAAGGAAAAAGTTTGGGAACCATTGGTTTAAAAGAAAATAGTAACACTTAATATATTTTATACAATAAATTGTTTATGAGGCCTGACTGTATATATAATACACCATGTATCAACATAGATTACTAATACTGTTGTTTCACTCATATTAAAGAAATGTTAAATATTGGCAATAATCAGTATATTTATTAATGAAAGTTACAGAGATCCTCAAACAATTATTTTCTTTCTTTTAGTTTATCCCATAGAATATTGCTATACATACCTCTTTAGTTAGATCACCATTTAGGGGAGGAGCCACTGCGCCTAGGTCTTCCATCTCTTCACTATATGCTTGTTCCATTGCATTTTCTCTGACTACATTGTCTGAAGCAGTTCCATTTTGTAAGCTACTGCCATTCTCAAGGGAAATGCCTGTATTGGGCTGGGCACCAGAGACAGAACCTTCAGGATCGCGATGTACTAGCCAAGCACTGACTTCAGTGGTGGGCACCTGAAATCTGTCCAAAGCTCTCACTTGGTTGAGAAGCCGTCGAGCTGTAAAATAGTAGTCCAGGTCTACACTTTTGGGATGTATAACATAGCCATCTAGGGTGTTCCGCAGGTTATGAAACTGTGTTTGAGTGTATGCAGAGGTCTGGCCCAGAAAGATCTCCCGCAAGGGAGGGAGATGTGAATTTAGATAAGTATCTACATCCACTCTCACTCCGATCAAGCTTAGAAAAATGGTGAACTGAATGAGTCCTTCAGTGAAATATTTCTTCAGAGAAAGCATTTCTAGAAAGAAAAAGTATATTTAGAATAACTTTATTTAATAATATTCAAATATCTCTTGTGAGATATCTTTCTATATACTATACAACAAATGTTCATATTCCATTTTAAAGGAAAATCTAAATGCATTTAGATTATGAATAAATTTGAGAAATCTCCAGGAATAAAAAACATTCATTAAGTGGACTTTTATTCTGGAACAGCTTATTCAGAATACTAAATTGTTTTATAACAAAACAAAGCATATAAACTCATGTGACTTACTGTCTTAATGAATTCACACAGCAACTTCTTTGAATCTTCTATTTTCCCACAGCAACTGCAAGATGGAACAAGTCTTCCAGAACAGCTGCAAGTTGTTTCCTCCTTTCTCTCTAAAAGACTTCCTGAAGGAGTAGTTAAAGAGTACAAAGTTCCAGAATAGGAAAGAGTCTTCTGCTGCTTGCTGCAAGTTTCATCAGAAACTGAAACACACCCAAAAAAATCAAGCAGAGGCATTAAAAGGAACCATATTTTAAATTAATTCAATACTTTTTTATTTTGTACAAGCTAGAAATATGATATGGAGTGCATATTTAATTTAACAAAAAATACAACCAAAAAAGCCAAGTAATTTAGCATTATCCTACAGCTCAAGGGGGAACCAATTTGATGTAGTAGTTAAGACATTAGGCTAGAAACCAGGAGACCATGAGTTCTACTCCTATGTTAGGTACAAAGACAACTGGATGACCTTGGGATAGTCATTTTCTCTTAGCCCTAGGAAAGAGGCAATGGCAAACCACTTCTGGAAAATTTTCCAAAACTATAAGGACTTGCCCATGCAGTCTCTGAGAATCAGACACGTCTGAACATAAAGGGGGTGTGGGGGGGGGGGAACAGTTCAAGGAAATATCAGTTTGGCTTCTGGCATCTGATTACCCAGCAAGAGCCAAATACTAACACTCTAAAGAATACTGGTGTTTGCCTCCTTTTATTCTCTCATCACTGAGAGCTTATTGTGGGTGATGTTTAAACTTGTTCATTATGCCTTCATTCAGCATAAATTTCTGAGTAATTTAAAAGGACTTTAAATTCACTTTGAGCATTAGGGATGTTGCAATTTATCAGCACAAGAGCCATGTCTGCAACTATTTCTTCCAAGTCATGCCTACAATTTCATGCCTACTGAAGAAATTACTGGATTTAATAAAGAACATAGCTTTTAATATATGTATGGATTCTTGCTTTAGCTATTCAGATTCTTTTAGTTCTTTTCCTTACACCAGGAACTGCCAGGCTTGTGATTCTACACTCTTGCATTATTACTAATACCTACAGGTTTTCCCAAGGACCTCTGTCCATTTCTTCCCCTGATTCCGGATTGTTGAGCGTTCTGATTATCAATCAGTTTGATTGTCAATATTTATAGAAAACATGTTGTCTTCCTTTTTGGAAGAGGAGATATAATTGCTGGCAGGTCAGTATTTGGCAGATTCATTTAAATTTTAGAACTTATTTGGGAAAAATAGGGCTTCTTTCATTTTCCCCTCAATTATCTATCCAATGAAAATTATGGATAAGGTGGAATTTACGATTAAATACTTCCCTTATACTTTCATATGTAAGAGTATACAGCAAGCTTCAAGCAATAAAATCTCTGTACGCTCAATATTAAATTGCCATTAAAATGGATCTATCAAAATGAATTAAACATCAAAAACCATATAAAAATTTTCTGATAAAAGTTAGAAATGTGAAGATAAGGAAGGTTAATATCCCATCACAATAATTCTACATTGTATTATCAGAAAACATTGCTATTTCAGTTTTTAAAAATTAAATATAAAGCCATGAGATTATTTTTTTGTTTTTATGTCTTGAATTTTTCAATACATTTTTTCCTTTAATTAATTTGAAATTGTTTTTAAAATTTACATCACAACTATTGCTTCATCTGCTACCACTACAAATTAAACAGAATATAAGAATTCCAAAAGCCATACCTTGGTCTATTAAGAACAGCAACCATATATACTCAGGCTAATCCAATCTATGCTTCTACTATCATATTTCAGCACCTTTTTCTATTTCCATCAGAGACGCATGATTTCTAAGTAGTAGTTGTTTTGAAAGACATGAGAGCCAAACTTCTTCACAAGACACGTTCTTTCTTATATTCCCTCATTAATCCTACTTTCTCAATCACTAAGACTTTCTGAATTCTCATTACTGTCTCAATTTAAAGGTATAAATAAACTCTTCAAAATGCAAACTAATGACATGAGAAAGAACTTAGAGAATTCTACTACAAATCTTTTCACACAAGAGTTTGAACCTTGTCGTATTTACCGTACACAGAACCATGAGGAAGTACAACTCCCACAAAAGTAAAGCTTTTTACTTTAGCCATCATTTTAAAAATAATATCTTTTTATAATGTGCTATACAAAAGTTAATGTTACCTAGATTCAAAAGCATTATTTTCCTGTGCCATAAGAAGTGAAACCCATTTAAAGAGATTCCAAACAAGAGGTCAACAGGCAAGTTTTTTCTTAATTAATTAATCCATGATGTGATCTGATGTATATATTTTCTTAAGATTTTATAATTCATCCCACATTTCTCTTTTTTTATATACTTTCCTACTTTCATTTCTCTAAAAGTCTTGGATTTCAAATATAAAAACCCTGAAAAAATAGGTCAGGTTTGCTCACTCCTACAACCTAATTATTAAGTCACAGAATAATACCATGCAAATGTTCTTTTAATTAAACAGAACATCTCTTGGCCAGCAACACATCCATTTACAACAAACAGGCATGAGAATACAATTAAATTTCAAACTGCTTCTATTCTAGAAACAATTCCCCACCCATTGCTTTTGCTAGGCTGGCATTTCCTCCACTATCTGGTTTAACTCCATTTCTATTTCTATAGGACCAACCTCATTCCGTTGCTTATGTTCTATAAGTGCCTCACCCACTCAGAAACACCCCCTCCCTCAATTTTGTTTTTCAGAAAATCCTGTCTATCCTAAATTTCCCTATTGGATTTCTCTTACAAGAAGGGAAAAGCAGTTCTCCGATCCCCACTTTCTCAGGCTAACTTTTTACCTGCTCATATCCTAACTTTCCCCATTTTTTTTTTAATTCTCTCCCAGTCTAACTAGTGCCCTTTAAATTCCACATATCACCCCATCTATTAGCTCTTTCCACAGCCCTCCCACGCCTGAACTCATTCACCTTCTTCCCTCCCGACCCTCCTTCCACAAAGCTTCATCTGGTCAAAACCCCACCTCGTTTCTGCCCAGTCTGCATCTGAACCCTGATTTCCCCGCAGTCGCCTTTCTTCGGTTCATATTATTCGTTCAGTTCTGTTCCTGCCAGCCCCCTCCTTCACCTGGAGTCCTCCGTCTCGGCTTGTTACCTCCATCTTCTTCTCAACCATCCCCGCCAACGCCTCTCAATCCCCCCTCCTTTATATATTGCAGGCCGTCTCTGTGGGTCACCCCAACCTCTTTTCTCCCCAGGTTTCAAGCCCTCACCCCCACCCCCACCCCCACCCCGTGTGCAATCCCTTCTTTTATTTTCTAGCAACTCCTCCGATTTATCCTTTTCGCGCTTAGGCGATCTCCACTAACTTCCCTTCGTAGAAATCCATCCTTTCATCTGTATACCTTCCCTGTCCAGCAATCGCCGTCCAGCACGCACGATTACCTTCAGGAGGCCTTACCTCAATGCCGGTCTTAAGCCCATACAGCGGCATTCGACTGCTACGACAAGGTTTCCTGCCTTCTGTGTAGCCTTGTCCAATCGTTTTTAACGATTGAGATGAATGACAGCTTGTTTGTCCACTTAGAAAATAAGCATTATTTCCTAACCACAAACCTCACGGCGACTGACAGCTTAACGGCCAGTCAGAATCCACAAAGATAGAAGTGTTAACAGAGGCAAAAAAAAAATGTCAAGAGAAAAAGCCAATCACGATAGTTAGAGGGCCGGCTACGCTGCTCGTTGATTGACAACATTAATTCCCCAATCGGTTTAATGTTCGCTTAGCTCCTTGAAACAGATGCTTTGATTGACAGAAGCAAGAACCAACTGTCGCTCGAAAATGTAATCGCCTCTTGCCATTATCTTTGGACTCTAGCCTCTAAAGCTGCAGTTACTTTCTTTACTGTTCCCCACCCGATTACGTAATCGTATAACCGTCTAATAAAGGGCCTATTACTCTTGCGATATGGCGCCATATTGAGAGTGTTGCCATTGACAACCAAGTGACGTCTTCAGAAGTTCCTGTTCATGTATGAAATTTAAACATGCAGTATTATTTTGGAAGTTTTGGTGAATGCTTCTTTGCTGGTGCTGAAATCACACCTATAACGTATTTCTACATTTAATAGATTGTATTATATATAATTTTAAGTCGCTGCAGATAATTCAGGTTTAGTAACATTTTATTTCTCTGTGTAAAAATTTATATTCCTTCACTGATCTTAAACTTGAAATTCATCCAAGATATGCTCAGGCATACTGAATACGATAAAATAGAAAATTGAGCATGTCAAAATCATTTTTTATTTTGAATAATGATGTTCTTTACAATCAGAATGTGATAATGGTAGCATAGCAACCATGAGCAGCTACTTCCATTTCCACATTTCCATTTTCAAATGTTAGAAGTGTGGGTTTTGCTAATATAGCTAAGCACTTGGGAACTTATTTGTCAGATGCAAGAAGTTAGGAGCCAGGATAGAATTCAAAGGTACTTCAAGCTTTTTTCAAGCTACCTATATGCAAGAATCCCAACTGATCTAATGGTTAATGCAAATTGGTGCCAGAGAAGTCAAAAGGACTTCAAAAGGGCTGGACTTACATCTCTTGGGGAGAGGTAGAGACTCCAAACTGATGATGGATTTGATCCTGCCCTCAGACTCAGTGTGGTCATCTACAATTTGTAATTTGGGATATACCACAAATATTGACTTTTCTCCAATAAAATCCAACAATAATAAAACATATAATATGTTTTATCATGATCACCACTGGGATCTCAAAACTGAGTAGTTTTTTTTTAAAAAAAAAGCACTAAAAAAGATGTATAAGTAAAACATTCAAAATCGTGTCTGCATCTCAACCAGAAATAAAGACATCAAATACATTTTTCATATTTAAATTAAAAATTCCCTCCCCCCTTGCAAGTTTTGACATAGTATACTTTCCAAAATTGTTATGGAACTATAACTTTTAGTACCATAGAAGTGGAATGTATTATTTATATGAGGAATATTTCATCAAATTTAACGTAAATTAAATCAAACTTAGGTTTTGACAATTTTAACTCATGTTTTGCAGCATGGCTCCTGACAAAGAACTGAAAAATAAGTGTAATCCTCAGCAAGAAGGGCAGATCAAGAATAATAATGTATAAGGGGAGTCCTTGATTTATGACCACAACTGAGCTCAAATTTCTGTTGTTAAGTGAGACATTTGTTAAGTGAGTTTTGTCCCATTTTATAATCTTTCTTACCTTTTCTTGTTAAATGAATCATTGCAGCAGGTAAGTTAGTTACCCATAAGTATGAACCAGTTGCCAAGCATTTGAATTTTGATTTCATGACTATTGGTATACTGCAATGGTTGTAAGGGTGAAAAACAGTCATGCCACTTTTTTCAATACAGTTGTAACTTTGAACGGTCATTAAATGAACTGTTGTAAATCAAGGACTATCTATCTGCATTTAATTTTATAAACAAGCTGCAAAATAAACATCTATTCCTGCGCAACTCTTCCCTTTTAAAATTGTGAGAATGAGACAAGGGAGTTACACAATTTTAATCTGGGAACACCTATAATCTTTGAATTAATATGTTAGGCCACCAAACATTAGCTAATATCTGTTCTTTAAGATAAAGTAATGGTGCAATCATAATTACTATTTCTCATTTCTCATATCATTATGAGACATGTACCAGTTCTTTCAACTCTCTATTGACACACCCGTCCCCCACTGTTATGTGCCTTTGACAGTGTGTCCCAAACCTGGAATTATTGGATGAATTTAAAAGGTACTTTCCTCCTTGAGAAAAATATTGTGTGTGTTAAGGGCATTGTTGGAGACTGTATGACTCCAAATCTTGACATCACTATTTAATTGTTTATTACCTAATCCCTATAAACTGATTGTGAATTGGAAGTTGTGTATATGTCTATCTTGTTTGTTTATAGTTTCAAACAAATCAGCTGTCAGTCTTTGGATTAGGTAGATATACTTTATTAAAGTCAGCAACCAGGAAAAAAAGAAAAATGTAATAAATATCCATATATTAATCCTAACCACTAAACCATATGTATTAGGTAAGCACCTTAATATAATGTAAAAATTGTAGACACAGAATCTATACAATCTATAAAAAGTTGACTTTGCCAATTTAAGGATTAATTTTACAGTTTTTCATTTAAAGGAAGATCACATAAACAGTTTTTCAATCAGAATTTTAGACTAAGTAAGAGATGGAAATTTAGCTGAAGCATCCTTGAAATACAGTTGTATGATGACCTGATGAACTCATTTGCATGTGCTCTGTTGGCAGTTGAACTCTACAAAGACATTGTACATTTCCCATTTTCTCTCATCAAAAAAATAATAACGAAACTTTCTCTTTCACTGGCAGCCATATAGTATGTTATTGTTCTATTTGTACTGAACTCTTACAAATCATATACATTTTGTCAAAGATAAATCAATTTGAACTTTGTCAGAAAACTATTGTGTCAGAAACTGAGAATTTGTTTTTCAGTGTTTAACTTATGTGAGTGAGAAGTTGTTATTTGCCTAGCATAATATCTATGCATGATTTTATAAATATGCAATACCTAGTTTATTTTGTCTGAAGGGTTAGCAGTTTTTTACTACAAAGCTCAAAACTAGAAGACTAGAAATACTTCTGAAATATCAGACCAGAAATCCTCAATATGTTCAAACTTTGAAAACAAGAACAAAAAACATTTTTTGAACAGCGAGAAACATTAAAGAATAGTTAGTTTATTATAAATTATCTCAAAAAAATAGCCTCAGTTGACAAGTGATAGAATGATCAACCTTGGCATATCTTGTATCAAGTATGTGTTTGTGGTATTCATTTTGAAACCCATTGCATCACGAGATCTATTTAATACTGTAATTTAATGCTGTGTTTGAAGAGAGAAAGAGCCAACTGCCTGAACAGGTGTGTTGGGTAAGGCTGTACCCACATAAACATAGGCGTAAACGGCTTGTCAAAGCTATTAATTGGGTTAAAGTGGTAAAGGATCTTTTTCTTAAGAAATGAGGCATCTGAAAATGCTTGTTTGGTAACTTAAAAGTGTATAGCAAATGACTTCATGTCTCTTTCACACCCTCCTTGCAATTTTACTTTCTCTAAACAGGTTTTTGGTGAAATCCTAAATGAGTCAGACAAGTTTTTCAGCTGCCGGCTTACAAGGAAGAAAATATTTTCTATCTCCAAAAGGAATTGTGTCTGCTTTTTTGAAGGTTGAAGATTTTTAAAGGCAAAATAAATACATTAAAACTGGTAGCATTTATACTGTAATTTTATTGTATTAAGGAGA
The DNA here is from genome assembly GCA_017656035.1 of Myanophis thanlyinensis. NCBI lineage: Eukaryota > Metazoa > Chordata > Lepidosauria > Squamata > Homalopsidae > Myanophis > Myanophis thanlyinensis. Next base: position 7,730 of record JAEANM010000094.1, on the reverse strand, counting down.
GGAGAGAAATGCTGATGAAAATTGGCATTTTTACACTTATTTTTAATAGCAGAATCTGGGGTGTTCTGGAAGCCTCGAAATGCATCTATGAGCAAAAATGAAACAAGCCGCATGTTGTACAGAATGGTGCCTCTAGAACAGGAGTGTCAAACTCAAGACTCGTGGACTGGATCCAATCTGCAGGTACTTAGATGTGGCCTGCAGGGTCACTCTGGAAACATGCAGTACATTTCCTTCTCTATCAAGGTCCTATATTTTAGGCCTTGTGGCCTAGTAATGTTTCACTTTGTGAATAGTGAATAGAATTTTTGTAAGCCTCTCAGACTGCACTCTTTCAGCAATCATAATTATAATAAGTTAGAGTAACATATAGGTACCCTAGTGTACTTACCTTCCTTTGCAATGCTACCCCAAAATTATGGCTTTTGTATTCCCACTCCTTTTAATTAAGACTTGTCTTGCCTTTACATTTTGGATATGATGGTCATAGCTCCATACTAGCAAAGATGCTGTTTCCTGCATGTTTCCCATTGATGTGATGCACTGTTTTCTGCAACTTTTAAGCAAAGACTCCAACCCAATAATACTAATCAATCATTAAAATATTGATATGGCCAGCAGTGAATTCAAATAATTTCACAACCAGTTCTCTGCTCTAATGACCAGCTCTGTAGGTGTGGCTGAGTGGGCATGTGACTGGGTGGGCATGGCCAACTCGATGTCACTCACATCAAGAGGCGCTTCACGTTGCCTGGCCCCTCATGACTGTTAGGATGCTGCAACGGTCATAAATGTGAAAAATGGTCATAAGTCACTTTTTTCAGTGCCATTCTAACTTTGAATGGTCACTAAATGAACTGTTGTAAGTCAAGGATTACCTGTACAAAAATACAAAAAGATTATTTGCTTGCAAAAAGTTGCCCTAAATACCAATTGTTAGATTAAAAATACCTGCAAGCCAGAGGTACAGATCAGGCAGGGTGCTAGATCACTTTGAGTAATTTATTTTAATGAAATAAATTAGTGAAAATGCAATGATAACTATTAGTAGCCAACTCTTGCTCATAAAGTGAAACCCTTTAGCAGAAAGATCATTTAAACTCTCCAGAAAGTTAGTGGGCATATTTTGGGCTACAAAATGCCGAGTTAAAGAGACAAATTAACAAATTATATAGGTGACCCATGTTCAAGCCTCCCAAGCTTGTCAGGATCACAATAAAATTAGTACATGCCACATATATCTAAATAAACTTCAAACCTGCTGCCATGTTACTAAGCTTTATTATCATGAGAGAAAACTAAAACAAATTGGAGGATCCACACCCCTACCTCCTTTTTTAAAAAAATCTTACTATCAGTGAGCAATTATGTGCCTTGGCCTCTCCAAAACAATGCAAGAGACTCCTGTACCAAAGGTGCTATTTCAAGACCAAGAAAGTCCAGTTGCCTCTTGAAAAAAGCATTTTTCGGACAACCATGACCTGGATGACTGAAAAATCCCCATAGTCAAAAGACTCCTATGTTCATTGAACTGACAAAGCACCTTTTCACACCCAGGGGAAGCAATCCTTAGATCCATTTACACCACTTAAAGATACCAGCTGGTCCAACTCACCTCAGTAAAAACAATCAGTGCCAAGCTTGCAACCTGCCTCTTGGAAGTACACCCCAAGGGATAGTGCCAGGAACCACTAAAGCAGTGTAAAAAACTTAAAACAACTCTTCCCCTTTAAGAAAGTCAAGCCCCTAATACCAGCAAAGGAAAAAAAAAAACCTCTGGAGACAAAGTCTGGGCGTACTGCCAAGAACCATTAGCTGTTCTTCTGGCTGTTTCTGTTAGGGGTCGCCATATCGAATCATCTGTTTCCACCTAACTCTATCCTCTGCATCCTCTACTCTAGCCCAATTTAAGTTCATGTTCTCTTTTAGCACATCCATATACAATGGTTGCTGTTACAATGTAATAAGGCTTAATGGAGAGGTAGTTTCTGTAAGCAGGGCAATAAAGCAGGGCAATGAAGATAAGGATTAGGAACAACACTAGAATGTTTCCTTCCTGCTTTCCTGGCAGAATTAGCCCTCTAAAGTGAAAAAAAACAAAAGGCTTTTGGAAGAAGATTTCTTCCAACAACTGGTTCTCCAAACTGCTCAGAAAGTTAACAAATGGTTCTGAATAGGTGTGAACCACTGAATTATACCACTGGATATAGCTATTGCTCTATGAGTTAAATTCTTGGAACAATCCAGAGTGTTTAAACTGACAAGAAAAATGTCCATATATGACTTGCATTACTCAAAGAAATAAACTTGATAGTGCTGCCCTTTGGATTTCTTGTGATGATAGACAATATAATACTATGTTATTACTAAAGTATATTTCAGGTACTTTTTAGAAATATGGAGTGAAATGTGAATATGCTGCTAGGTGAAGGAAAGGGGAAAGGAAGGCCAGGATCCTTATTTTAAGAAGAATCAAGAAACAAATATGCACTTGCTAGTACTAATGATATCACCTAGTCAGATAATGAAATGTCTGCAAGTAAACAACTAAGTTCAGAGAGTACCAAGGACGCCAAAACCAAATATTTTCTGCATCTCTTACACTATATTCTAGTTTTACTTATAAGAACAACTTGACCTTCCAGAAAACTTTTGGCAGCAGGGAAAGTGGCAGTAATATATGGCATTGGAGGTGTAAGAATTTGTATACTCTCCCCTTGTCATACAGATATGAAAAAAATCTAGGTAAAGTGTTATTAGAATTATATTTCCTTTTTAAAAATAAGTAGGAGATCAATGTCAATATACATTGTATCTGTTCCTTTGTAAATCAGAAGATTTACAAAGAAAATCTTGAAATACTAGAAAAACCCAGCAAAAATGCTTTAGTGAGTGAAAGAAACATCCCTAATGGCATGTCCTTCTTTTCTGCCTGCTTATTAACATAAAGCACTCCAAAAGGAATTTTGTCTGCCCATGTTCCCCAATCAAGTTCCTATCATTTTTGGAAAACATATATAAATGAGATTTGTTTATTTGTTTGTCCTCTTAATCCTAATTAACAGTGTATCCAGTTCATTATCCTATATTCTATTGGTTCAGCTTGTCATAGTGCACTTCTACTTCATGTGCTGAAAAACTCAAGAAAAGTTTATTCATGGTATTTCATAAAATTTTCAGTGGTACCAAATGTTATAAGCTTGAGCTGCTATTTCAAGGCCACTTTTAAGAGAAACAATTGAAGGACAATAAAAAATTTAATTATATCTGAAATATAAATTTTAAAAATCAGGGGGCTCTTGGTCCACTTCATCCGTTTCATTATCAATAGTGACTTACAGCAAATCTCCAAGGTTTCAGGCAATATTTTTCAGCTCTACCTCTGGAGCTTGCAACTTTCTTCAAGTTTTTATTGAGCTATAGTACAGCCTCTCTAGGGCTCTGGCAAATAAAAGTATATTATTGATTGTTATGAGGCAAAAAATATTTTGTGATTATTGACAAAGTATGCAGATTTTAGTTAAATTGAATGCATTGGGTCACTCTTCCAATTTGAGTTTTGTCCAATCACTAAATTGTATCTGACTGTTTGTGACCTCATGGACCATAACATACCAGCCTTCCCACCCCCCCATCCTCCACTATCTCCCTGAATTTGTCCAAACTCATACCTACTACATTGGGTATACACTATCTAAGCATCTCATATTTTGCCATTCCCTTCTCTTTCTGTCTTCAATTTTTCCCAACATCAGGGTCTTTTCCAATATGTCCTCTCTTCTCATTTAGGAGCAAAAGTGTTTGAGCTTTCAACTTCATTATCTGTCCTTTTAAAGGACAGCCAGGGTTGATTTCCTTTAGAATTGACTGATTTGATCTCCTTGCAATCCAAGGAACTCTTAAGAGTCTTCTCCAACACCACAGTTCAAAAGTATTAATTCTTCAGCATGCAACCTTCCTCATGGATAAACTCTCACAGCCATACATTACTACTTGGCAAACCATAGCTTTGACTACACAGATTGTCAGCAAGGTGATGTCTCTGCTTTTTAATATGCTGTCTAGGTTTGTCATAACTTTCCTCCCAAGGACCAAATGTCTTTTAATTTCATGCTGCAGTTACTGCCTGCAGTGATCTTGGAGCCCAAGAAAATAAAACCTGTCACTGCTTCCATTCCAGTGTGAATAGGAAGCATCAAATGAAAAGCAGTGAAATTATCCTGTTCTGAGTACTGAAGTGTATAGATATCTGCATCTGAAGTAAGAGTCACCTAGTTAAAATTAGGAATTTAATGCTGTTACTAAATGCCATTTTTGCATCCATGTCAGTGTGCCCCAAATAACCAAAGTTTACTGAGCATCACATTTCTGCTCAGCTAGCATATACAAATATTGCAGCATAATATCCAGTATTTTGAGAACAGTCTTTCTCATCCTTTGAGATTTTTGAACTTCAGTTCCCAGAATTCCCAGCTAGTAAAGTCATTGTTGATAAATCTGCAAAGTTGGTTCAGAAGAAAATCTGGTGAGATGTTGCTAGAAAAGCCCTGGTTTGGGAATCTAGTGTACCACATTTGTAATTACTGGCTGCTGCTATATTTTGGTTTTGTTCTATTAGTGCAATTTTATTTCTCTAAATATGAAGAGATTTATGCATTTGTTCCTTTCTTCAATGTTTTCCTACTCAAAATCCCTTGGGTCGCAGCAGAAATCAGGAATACTTCTCTATTCTATCATTTATTTTAGTGCTAAGGAACCTGCAGTCCAAAACTGAGCAAGCCAAGGTCTGATCTTTTTGACTTTTATAGCCGCCTCAAATCATTGTTATTGAATATTGGTACTAGTTTATCACTAGTTTGAACATGAAACAAATAAAAAAGTAATATAAGACTAATAACAATATCAACATAATTATAAAGCTAAGAATTGCCCTCAAAGTTCACCCCACTCACTTTGCATCATTAGCCTGCTTTGGTGACCAAAGCTTCCTTTCAGATTGCCCTTCCATATTCTAGATATTGTAATCATGCAGTTATGTTCATGATATAGTCCAGTGTATGGAGTAATAAACTAAGTTTCAATCTGGATTTAGCTTATTACTCCATAAACAATATACAATACAATATACAATTTCCATGTGTTCAGAGGAATATTCCAAAAATAGGAATGAAAGTATTAATGTAATATGGAATGTGTTGAACTTGCTGGAGACAAAGGTCACAATAGTTCAAAACATTCATCATGAAAGTGATTAAAAATACCAGTACATTTTTGAAGAAAAAAATAGCATCAGTAGAAAGAACGTTTGCATTATATTAAAGAATGAGATAATCATCATATTGGTGGAAAATATAATGGATATATAGATCTAACCCTAATTTTTTTTCAAATGTACAAAGTGGCAGTACTAAATGCTATTACAAATTCAAGACAAGGTATAATGCTGAAATAGAGAGAGCTGTCTAGATGTACAAAGCCTGTCAGAATTAACTATAGTCCTTTCAAAGCTCCCCTTTTCTTAACTTCCACAGGATTTTGGTGAAGAATCCAAGTTAATTAATTGCCCCCTTTATGCACGAATTGAAACTTTTCCAGTAGCCTGTTTATCCTCAACAACTTCTCATAGGTACTTAGTATTCCCTTCCATGGAAGCAATTAGTAGCGAAGCATCTGGACCCTTTTCAGATTAACTAGTCATCATTAATATGTTGATTAGATATTGTCCCAAATAATAAGGTGTTGTACATTTGGAACAGTATCAATGATGCATATCTTATGGATGAACTAGAACACACCTTTATCTGAAGATGAACAAAATCTTTAAAATGTATAAAATTATAATCTAGCAGTACTTAGACATAGCCACCCAAAAAAACTAAGGCAATTAAATGTATCTGATATGATTTGGCTGTGCTCACAAACCTATTTAAATGCACACCTTGGCCTTTGTATTATTACATTGTGTCATGTTTGTATTTTGTGTTTTTGGGAAGGACAGATACTAAAGCTGAAATACAAATATTTGGCCACAATGGGAAGAGAGGACTCATTGGAAAAGATTCTGATTTAGAGCAAGATTGAAGGCAAAAAGGGAAAGGAACAGTAGAGGACGAGGTGGTTAGATAGCATAATCGATGCAATGAACATGAATTTGGGAAACTCTGGAAGACAGTAGAGAACAGTGGGGCCTGGCATGCTATGGTCCATGGGGTCACGAAGTATCAGATATGACTTAGTGACTGAATAACAGCAACAATCATTTTACTGAGTAAGCTTCATAAAGCATAAAGGACATGCATTGTATTTGGCTGTATAAACAAGAATTTTGGGTAGCCTTCTCCAATTTCTACCATCCATATATATTAATATTTAGTTTTAGCAATGCTGTTCAGAATTTGGAATTATGGGATGGTAAAATGGTCTGTGGTCTGGTTTCTGTACTGGCACGAAGCAGAAAGCTCCAGCCTGAGCATGGCGAGTGGGACCTCGCAGAAACATCACCAAGATACTCTCAATCTTACATGGGGAAAAAACCCGAACACACCTAGACCTACATACCTGTACCCATGAATATCTATGAAATTTATATATAAAAACATATATATTATAACCATGTTTCAGAATGGGGAAAATATGTGTGACTGGATCTCTTAATTTGAGCAACCCAAATCTCATGAGGAGAATTTTGCTATGGACAATATAAAATTAAGAATGATGAAAAGAAAATGTATTCTCATGGCTGTCCAAATTTAAAATTTTAGCACAGTATGCCATCAGTTGTAAAAAAAAAACAAAAAAACACCAAAGTGCCCAGGAAATATTTTTCGCATATTACCACAACAAAATGATGATTGAAATGGAGATTTTAGTTCAACAGGTGCAATTCTTAGAGGATGTGTTCTTGAACATTAGAATATGAATACTGAAAGAACAAACCATTTAAAAAAAATAAAAAGCTATAACCATAGCGTCTTTTATGAAGAATATGGGCTTAGTTCAGCGATCAATACATTTACTACATTTCAAATAAAACCTAGATTGACTAAGAAATATATGATAAGAAAGCCTTAAATTACAGTAAGTACAGTATATTTTAAAAGAGACAAGAAAGAGAAAAACAGGAATATATTTTACTAACAATCGGCCACATCACAGTCAGATACAGGCTGGGGTGAAAATCCTTCTCATTTATTTGCGTTTTCCCTAGTGGCTAAGGGACTTAAATTCGAAATTACAGCAACCCTGAAAAAAATGACTTATGTCCTTTTTTCACATAACTGTTGTAACATCCTCATTATCATGTGATTTACATGTGATTTACATTCGGATGCTTCACAACTGGTTCATATTTATGATGGTTGCAATGTCCTGAGGTCATGGGATCAGCTTTTGTGACTTTCTGACAAGCAAAATCAATGGGGAAGCCAGATTCACTTAACAATTATCTTATTAATTTAACAATTGCAGTGATTCACTTAACAGATGTGGCAGGAAAAGTTGTAAAATGGGGCAAAACTGACAACAAATTTCTCACTTAGCAACACAAAATTTTGGGTTCTATTGTGGTCATAAGATGAGGACTATATGATAAGAGAAGAAATTATACAGGACATTGAGAAACGGAATGATCAAATCAGAGAAGATATAATTGCAGCAGTTTCATGTTTGGCTGGGGGTATGAAAGATTTGCAGGAACATGTGGAGGAAATTGGTAAGGAGAATGTTGTATT